>OZ004704.1:8818775-8871275 GCA_963924515.1 Vespertilio murinus | reverse complement strand
AGAGAGAGAGAGAGAGAGAGAGAGATTGTTTGATCCCTTTTATGTGGCCTTCACAGTAGACCATCTTCCTTGGTACTGTTACAATCACTCACTTGACATACCTTCTTTTTTATTTTTTTTGATCCTCACCCAAGGATATGTTTTTATTGATTTTAGAGAAAGAGGAAGAGAGTGAGTGAGAGAGAAAGAGAAAGAGAGAGAGAGAGAAGCATTGATATGAAAGAGAGACATTAATCAATTGCTTTCCAAACACACAAGCCCCAACTGGGGATCAAACTTCAACCTTTTGATGTATTGGGACAATGTTTCAACCAACTGAGTTCGTGAGCCACCTGAGCAGGACTTCACATACCTTCTTGACAGTATTATAAAGTGAAAGAATAAATATTTGTTGTTGTAAATGAGGAACTTTTTGAGGAAGAGACTAATGTTATTTATTTAACTTATCATTTTATCCTGTAGAACAGGATGACACCTTCGGCTTGCTGCTCCTTTGTCAGCTCTATGAGCACAATATTGTTTTTAAATGTTTTAATAATGGAATAAAAACAATTATCCATAATGTGAAAATAATATCATACTCAAATTTTGATGCCCATACATAAATTGCTGAAACACAGCCATACTCATTAATTAACATATTGTTTATAACTATATCCATAGTTGAAACAGAAAACATAAATTGTAAATTCTAAGACAGTGGTTGTCCACCAGGCCCAAGTCTGCCCCTAGGGCCCCAGAGCAACAAAGTCTGGAGAGATGTTTGCCATGTTGCCACACTAGATACTACTGTCATCTGGATATTACTGAGCCTTATGGGAAGAAATTGGGATATTGCTAAAAATCCTACAACAAATAATGATTTTCTATAAAATGTTAATAATGTTAAAATTGAGAATTTTTGTCCCTAAACATTTACTATATGATCCTAGAGAAAATGTTTGCTCCACCCCGCTGTAGACATTTTATGTTTATATACATAAATTCTAAAGTATGAGTAGTGCAGAATCCGGTTCGGCTCAATGGATAGAGTGTCTGTCTTTGGACTGAAAGGTCCCGGGTTCGGTACATGCCTGGACAAGGGCATGTACCTTGGTTGCAGGCACATCCCCAGTAGGGGGTGTGCAAGAGGCAGCTGATTGATGATTCTCTCTCATGGGTGTTTCTAACTCCCTATCCCTCTCTCTTCCTCTATGTAAAAAAAATCAATAAAATATATATTTAAAAAATATGAGTAATTACAAATTTAGATGCTTTTATTGAATGTTATTTTTGAAACAAATATGTAAAAAAGCCATGTGGCCTAAGCCAAATGCTCCAATGGTGTTCAATAACTAAAAAGGAAAAACAAAAACAAAAAAACTTCTAACAAGTGACAATTAAAATTGTAAAAAGAGACACAAACAGATAAAATTAACTCTTCATTTTGTGACATGTGTGCCAAGCAATTAGGTAATTATATTGTTCTATTTTCAACATGGTTGTTTTGGTTTAATATAGAGAATAAATGAGTCACCTCTAGTATCCAGGAAATTCTGTTTCTCATACTTCAACAGTCATTTTAAATATTTCCTTTTAAAAAAATACTGGGTGTGCCCTTTGTAAATGTGAAAGCCTATTTCTGATTTTCAAACCAAATACTGACAGGACGTAAAAATAATACGAAAGAGACTTTCAATAGTAATGAGTGTTCAGTAGTACGAGGCGGAGTAATAGGAACCATGGTTGGGAATTTCTGATTTATAAGGATCTTATATCAAGTCACCTCTTAAAAATCTATACCTATAATATATGACTAAACTTATTGTCAACTGGGTTATATTTTCACTTGGCCTTTTAACCCTGCTATTTGATTTTTTTTTTAAGCACAGGAAACATGTCCTTCTGTTGTAGAAGGTAGGAATGGGAGAAGGTGTTCTTTCCCCTCGTCCATTAGATCATACTAATCTCATATTTTTTCTATTTGGAAACCTGAATTTGAGTTAATGTATACCATTCTAACATGTCAAAAATGTTAATTTTTAATTTGAAACACTTGTCTTAATAAGAACGGGTGAGATCATGTTCGCTTTATTGTGATAGCTGAAGAGTCCCTTAACAGTGCCTAATGAGAAGAAACAGTGATACTGCAGCTTTGTCTCATTTTAGGCAACAATAATAAGAAATGGCCCCGGAAAAATTGATAGCAGATTCCATGTTTAACGCAGTGTTCCAGAAATAATCTGGTTTTGACACAGTGCAGAGTCAAGGAGAATAAAGGAGGCTGTGTTGAATGCAACTAATTGTTTCCAACGCACTGAGAAGGGATGATTAAGAAGCGAGTCCAGGAATCAGAAAGACCTGGGTTTGTACATCAGCTCTGACCCTTACAAGCTCTGTGATCCTATGAAACCATTCAGCTGTTCTAAGACGGTTTCCTCATTGGTAATATGAGGATAATAATAGTACGCACCTCATAAAGTTGTTGGGACTGTGAAATAGCATGACACACCTAGAATGTACAGTGTGTGGTAGCTTTAATTACTGCAACCTAGTTGTCATCTGGGGTGCCTCTGCCCTCCAGAGAGCTCTTTAAACTTGGCTCAAACTTCAGTCCAGTGATGTACCCAAATCCTACCCATGGTTTCTGCCAAGTTTGTGGGACTTGCTTCCTCAGGTTTCCCTAAACCCCTAAGCTCTTGCATTCTGACAAAGTATGTCTGTTTTCCTTGAAAATACCTCAATGCATGTGTTCACACACAAATCTTCACTCAAAGAATGCATTTAGTTTGAAACATTATTTAGAAGATTTTGGTGCTAATGTGGGAGCATTTAGATGTTGAAGCCTTCCATCACGGGTGCCATGTCCTCATCAGTGTTTTCTTCCTCCCCCTTCTTCTCTCCTCCTTCCCTTTCCATTTTGCTCTACCTGTTCCTCCTTCATCTCCTTGAACTTCTTCCATGCCTCTGCTCCTCCTTTTTTTAAAAAAAATCTTCCTGCCTCTGTCTTATCATCCCCCTTCTCCCTGATTTCTCTATATTCCACATCACCCACCCTCAACACCAGTTTTAAATTTCTCTGTATCATATACATGGAAGAGCGGTTGACTCAGTCCTTGGGGATTTGAGGTAGTTTGATTTGCTCAGTTTCTAACAGCATATTGTCCTACTACTGTGGATTTCTCTCTAATAGAGATGTAGACTCAGATTTAAAAAAACAAACACATGACGTACCTTCTTACATAATTACCTCATTCTCTGTGTTTTATACCTTCTAACCTCTATATTCTCTTGGTGTGAATGCTCAGTGCACTTCTACCTGTGAACTTCATGTGTCACATCTTCCCTTCTACCTTTGAAGTCCCATAATGTTCTGTCTAAACTTTTCTTATAATATTTCATTTCTCATGCCTTGTATTGTGGTGATCTATGAACATTCCATTTCTATCATCTTTTGAAGGACGGGAACTAGGTCCATTTCATCTTGACTTGTCTGAAGTGTTTCAGAGGAAAGTAGTACATGATATATGTGTTGTTGTTTTTACAAAAGTAATGCTATCCTTAAAAATAAGATGGATACAGCCAAAAATCCATATAAAAATTGTGGATTTTGCCTGTGACTCTCTTAGGATCACTTATTTTGTTCTTGGCTGTGTGAATGTGTCACAGTCCAGGCAAAGGAGGACAGCCTCAGTGAGCATTTGGGGAATAAGGGAATTATTATAGGAATCAGACTTTAAACCAATGGGAAGAATTGAGGAAATGAAAGTCTAGAAGATGAGGTCAAAGGATCACAGAAGCACTAACCAGTCTTCCTATAAGCAGCATTGCTATAGGTAGACAAATCAGAGTTGTCAAGAAAACATGAGAAACCAAGCACTTTGCTGTTTATACGGGAGCACAGAGTGGGAGCTTGTAGAGGGTTCTATGGAGGACTGTTGTATTTGTATGGCTTCTACCTCTGTGGTATGCAATCAAATATTGGGGTTGCTTTTGGTCAGCAATCTGGTAGGTGCGTTAGACCTGGAGTTCAGGATAGTGAAAAGCCAGGACCAGCGCACATGTGCCAGGCCCCAGCTGACACTCATTCCCTACAGGGGGGGGAGGGAGGAGCCAGCCCCCGACAACCCTATCCCCTATCCCTAGCCCAACCAATCCCTTATCCCCTATCCCTAACCCAACCAATCAGGGTGATATGCCCCCGGGTATAAAACCCATGGAAATGGGACTTTCGCCCTCTTTCTCGCCTCGCTGTTGCCGGCGTTGGTGGGACTGAGCTTGGGCTGGTCTGAAATAAATCCAGGCTTCCTGCAGTTACCTCAAATGTGGCTCCCTGATGGTCTTTGGTATTCAGGTACAGGGGCACAACATTTGGGGGCTCGTCCGGGATTTTTCCCTGATACTCAAGACCATGAGGGACACCAAATCCAGAGCCTGTCTGGTTGTGGTAGAGGTGTGAGGTGTGCGGTTTGCGGTTTGCGGTTTGTTTGTGTTTGATTAGCTGGTTCTGAAGGGATCCCTGTGGGAAGAGCCCAAACGGCCTAGTGGATGCACTTGAAGGCTTGGGTCAGAGTGGTCAAAAGATGTTTTGATCCTCCTGTAGGCGGGTGGCGTGAGGCCAACTTGTTAAGGTTGAGGCAGGTGGAGTCTGTGAGGCCAACTCATTAATGTTGAGGCAGGTGGAGTCTGTGAGGCCAACTTGTTAAGGTTGAGGCAGGTGGAGTCTGTGAGGCCAACTCGTTAAGGTTGAGGCAGGTGGCGTGAGGCCAACTCATTAAGGTTGAGGCAGGTGGCGTGAAGCCATTTTGTTGAGGTTAAAGCGGGTGGCGTGAAGCCATCTTGTTGGAGTTAAGGCAGTTGGAATCCTCGAGGTGGGCAGAGTCATTGAGGCAGTTGGAATTCTTAAGGTGGGCGGAGTCAGTTAGGTGCTGCTTCCAGGGAGTCGGAAGCTGTTCCTTGGGCCCCACCCCTGTCGGTTCCTGTGTTCTTTGTATAACACTGAGGATGTTGATGTGGGGAGTTCTCCTCTTGGGGGCCGTTGTGATTCTCTGTGTGATCCTATGGTCTCACCTCTTGGGTGTTATGGGACAGACTCACATTACTCCTTTGAGCATTGTGATTAGCCAATTTCAGGATGTAGAGGAAAGGGCTGACGATTTTGGTATGGAAGTCCAGAAGGATGAATGGCAGACTTTTTGTTCAAATGAGTGGCCAGCTTTCAATGTCGGATGGCCACCAGGGGGAACATTCGATCTCCATACCATTCGCCGGGTCCGAAGTGTCATCTCTCAACCCCAGATGGGGTACCCTGACCAGCTCCCATACATTATCATATGGCAGGACCTTGTGGAGAACCCACCCTTTTGGCTTAAGCCCTTCGTGGCTCTGCGCCCCTTAGAGCCAGAACCTATTTTTGCCTTACAGGGAATGGAGAGGGTGCCTGAGGAGGGACCTGAGCCTCCTCCATTAAGGGAAGCAGACGCCATGAGGAGAGCGGGAAGCCCGCCGTATACCAGACAACGAGCCCAGAGAGAACCACTCGCCTTCCCCCCCGACTCCACTATTAAGACTTTACCCCTGCGGGCCACAGGACCCCCAGATGAGAGGGGCAATCAGCCCCATCACTACTGGCCTTTCACCACTAGCGATCTCTATAATTGGAAAGCTCAAAATCCTACATTTTCTGAGAAACCGGCGGGGCTTATTAATCTGTTGGATTCTGTCCTTTTTACCCATCAGCCAACTTGGGATGACTGCCAGCAGCTCTTGCAGGTCCTGTTCACCACCGAGGAGAGGGAGAGGATCCTTAATGAGGCCCGGAAGCTGGTTCCGGGTGTGGATGGGAATCCTACCACCATCCAGTCTCAGATAGATACCTCTTTTCCTCTGACTAGGCCTGAATGGGATTTCAACACGGCAGAAGGTAAGGAGAGGCTCCGGGTCTACCGCCAGGCTCTAATGGGGGGTCTCCGGGCGGCTGCCAGAAAGCCGACTAATTTGGCTAAGGTAGGGAGTGTACAGCAGGAGAAAGACGAATCTCCAGCAGCATTCTTAGAGCGGATCATGGAGGCATTCCGCACCTATACCCCCATGGACCCAGAGGCTCCTGAGAGCAAGGCGGCTGTTATTATAGCCTTTATAAACCAGTCTGCTGCAGATATTAGGAGAAAACTGCAAAGAGTAGATAGACTGGGAGAGAAGAGTCTGCAGGACCTGTTGGTGGTGGCTGAAAAGGTGTACAATAACCGGGAGCCCCCTGAAGATAAACGGGCTCGCAGGCACACCCGAGACCTGGCTAGGATCCTGTTGGCAATGGACTCCCCTGAGAAATGGAACCTGCACCTCCGACAGCTTTCTAGGGATCGAAAGCAGGGTAAGGAGACCTCTGGGGAAGGGAGGTGGAGACTGCAGAGGGATCAGTGTGCATACTGCAAGGAGATAGGGCATTGGGCTCGAGAATGTCCGAAGAGAGACAGAAGCCAGGCTGGGCGGCGGCAGGGAAACCGCCGAGACAGCTGGGCCCTTGGAGAAGCCAAGATGCCGGCTAGGGGCAAGAAGAGCAAAGGGAAGGACAAGAAGAAAAGTGCAGTGGAAATCACAGAACTCTCTAGGATTGAGTATCGTGATAATTCCCTGAGAATTGCGAAAACTAATGAGGAAACAAAGGAAAAAGCCCAAGAGGAGAAGGAGAAATTGGAACAAAAGTATACTGTGAAAATAAATGAGCTGGAGGGACAGTTCTATCAGAAAGAGAATGTTTATCTCCAGAGAGCTCTTGACTACCACCTGAAGGAAGCTGATGCTCTACAAATCAAAAGTCTTCAGAAGAAGGTGGTAAGCTTGGAGAATGCTCTGAATTGTCTGACTAGAGAGTTTAAGACTGAAGTTCTAAAACTGAAGCAACAGGCAATGGTAAATAACCAAGGTGATCAGATTGAAATTTTCAAGCTGCAGAACCTTCTTCAGTTGAAGAACAAGGAAATGAATAGAGTGAAGAAATTGGCCAAGAACATACTAGATGAGAGAACAGAAGTGGAAAGGTTCTTTTTGGATGCTCTATACCAAGTGAAGCAGCAGATTGCATTTAAAATGCGAGAGGCATATGCAGGAAGAACAGAATGTCCTAAAATTCGAACATTTGATGGCAGAGAGCACAGCACCAATAGTGTGGATCAGGATCTTATGGAGGCTAGTAAATGGCTCAGATTCTTCTCATGACACGAGCCTGACATGGGGACATTCTACCCAGGTACGGTTTCCCAGCTATGATAGGATCGGACAACTGCCCGGCTTTCATCTCACAGGTAACACGGGCAGTAGCCAAGGCTATAGGGGCAGATTGGAAATTATAGGCCCCAGAGCTCAGGACAGGTAAAAGAGACCCTTTCTAAATTAACCATGGAGACTGGCGGAGACTGGGTGGCTCTCCTTCCCTATGCTCTCTACTGGGTGAGGAATTCACCCTATACCCTGGGCTCCACTCCCTATGAGATTATGTTTGGTAGGCCCCCGCCTATCATCCCCAATCTTAAGGTGGAACTACTAAATATATTTTTCTTTAAGAGGGCTCCAGAGGGCGCATGAGGACATTTGGCCACGCCTGCAGGCTATCTACGAGGCTGGTCCAATCCATACGCCCCACCAGTACCAGCTACCAGTACCAGCCGGGAGACTGGGTCTTTGTTAAAAGACACCGCCAGGAGACGCTTGAACCACGTTGGAAAGGACCATACATGGTGGTGCTGACTACGCCCACCGCTCTCAAAGTGGACGGCATTGCAACCTGGATCCACCACACCCATGTTCGTCCAGCTGGCAGTGTGTGCGCTCAGGAGGACGAATCTGGTGGACTCCCAATGCAAACGGTCCCATGATTGGGCCCGTTAAGTCTCAAGACAAGGGGGGAATGAAAAGCCAGGACCAGCGCACATGTGCCAGGCCCCAGCTGACACTCATTCCCTACAGGGGGGGGAGGGAGGAGCCAGCCCCCGACAACCCTATCCCCTATCCCTAGCCCAACCAATCCCTTATCCCCTATCCCTAACCCAACCAATCAGGGTGATATGCCCCCGGGTATAAAACCCATGGAAATGGGACTTTCGCCCTCTTTCTCGCCTCGCTGTTGCCGGCGTTGGTGGGACTGAGCTTGGGCTGGTCTGAAATAAATCCAGGCTTCCTGCAGTTACCTCAAATGTGGCTCCCTGATGGTCTTTGGTATTCAGGTACAGGGGCACAACAATAGCAAGAACAAACTGCCTCTCTCCACCCTTGTGTCTAATTGCAACCATCTTCTAAGAGAAGTGACTGTAGCTTTACACTGTCTTCTGAATCTCATGCAAGTTCTGCTTTTGGCCAACTTCAACCGAAGCTGTATGGGGAATGGCACTCTGAGGAGCATAGTCCCCAGCTTCATCTAGGCTGACATAGCACAATCAAGGCAGGTGTACTTAATCTCCCTGTGCTTCCGTTTCCTCTCAGAAAATGGAAACTCTAATTTGCTAAGTTATTGTAAGAATAAGAAGTGCGTATACAAAGCCTAACACATAGTAGGTCCTCAAGTAATGGTATCAATGATTTTATGTTATAAATAAGGTGCAGCCTAGTAACTGGTCCCTAGAGGACTGCTGTCAGATTAGTTCTAAGACACAAAGAAGATGCAGAGTAGAGACAATTAAATAGAAGAAGAAGGGGGGGGAGTCAAAAAAGAATTTTTATGAGCTGAGCAGCACTTGTAGATTAGATTATACTGCTGGTACCTAAATTAAGGGCTGTTAGAAACAGAACATCCTCCATGTACTCCACTTAGAACTTTACATATCATAATTGCTTCAATTATATACTCCATCATATACACTCATTTTCTTAAGAACAAGAGATTATGCACTATAGATAGTGGAACTCTCTCACTCCAGAGTGAGTCAAAATGTGCCTTAATTTTTGACTCTTATCTCCAAGTCTTTTTGTACACTTTATCAATTTGACACACAGTTATTATCATTGCAGGTAAATCTAAGGCCCACGTTAAGTGGTCACACATCAGGGAAGAGAGGGTTGGGTGAGATTAGGGTGAGCTTTTAACCGTTAGATTGAAAGTCCAAAGTCAATTGAACTCAGTTCACCTGGGCCGCCAAACAGTCATTCTTTATCAGTGTTTTTCAGAAGAGAACCAGCCAAAACAGATGCTTTGGTTTTATTTATGTCTAAGAAGGGACTTTTTAAAATATATATATATTTTATTGATTTTTTTACAGAAAGGAAGAGAGAGGGACAGAGAGTTAGAAACATCGATGAGAGAGAACCATCGATCAGCTGCCTCTTGCACACCCCCTACTGGGGATGTGCCTGCAACCAAGGTACATGCCCTTGACCGGAATCGAACCCGGGACCTTTCAGTCCGAAGGCCGATGCTCTATCCACTAAGCCAAACTGGTCTCGGCTAAGAAGGGGCATTTAAGACTAGAAGATTCTTTGCTTTTTTCCTCTGCTAAAGTTAGTTTTTTTGTTCTTTATTTTTTCCCTTTCTCTTCTGTGTTTTCCTTTCTCCCCTCCCCCCCCTTCATTATCTCCTAAAATTCGCTGCAGCATCTCCACAACTATGGGTGAGATTTCATCATGAGACTTTCTTGGAAGGGCAGCCAATTGACTGAATACATAACAAGTGAATTCTTCCTATATTATTGAACATAGCAAAGAGTCTTTTCTGACTCCTGGTTTAGACTCTTTCATACAAATTGAAGTGTGTTTTGGTGTCCTAACTTGCTCTTTGGTTTGTTTTTCCTCCAAATTTTGATCCTATCATTTATTTTTAGGCCCATGCTGGTCCATCAGAGGCCCTCATCTTGCTTTTTGAGGAGGATACCTAGACAAGGCCCTGATTGTTCTTCAACACTGACAAATTCTCAGGAATTACATATCGTTTCAAGCTTGTTATTTTAATGATAGTCTTTTTTCCCCTCACAAAATAAAACCAAAGTGGTAGATTTCTAATGACATGTCATGTTAAATTTTGAAAGAGATTCCCAAGACAATCTAACAGGATGTAAAAAGTAAAGAAGAAAATACAAGCACGCCTTCATCCCCAATATTTAATTATTAATGAAAACTTGTTTTATGAATTTGAGTGTCACAGATGACTTCTCTTTGTTGTCCTAGACCTCTAGCATTTCCCCCTCTGGCATGAATTCATTCAATGAATATGTATTTCACATCTACAGTGTGCCAGAGATTTTAGTAGGCGTTATCAAATCAGAAATAATAGCCATCATCCCTGCTTTTGAGGGGCAAGAAGTCGAAGGCAGGAGAAAGACAAGAGTCGAGTTGACAGATGTAATGCAGAGTGCTAAGTGCCCTGACGATAATGGGTCCAGTGTGAAATCTTTGATAATGTCACTAAAATGGGAGAAATGAAGTCACGAAGAGATTCCCACAGAATCTGATGTTTAATTTAAGTCCCAAACCACAAGTATTTATCATGATGTAGAAGAGAAAAGGAATGTTCTCAGCAGGAAAAGAAAAATGTAAAAAGGCCTTAGCGACCCCAGTATGCGTAGGGGCTGCACATGATTTAGTAAAGCTAGACTTGGAGAGAGTCAAGTCTGCAGTGCCTGGCACCATGCCTGGCACAAAATTGATGCTTGGTCAAGAACCGTTGACAAATTGAGTGCCAGGAGATGAGTCTGAAGAGGTAGGCAGGGCAGAGATAATCTATGGCAAGCTAAGAAAATTGAATGCTATCCAAAAACTCATGGCAGAACTTTATAAATGATCTGATATGATGATATTTGGGTCTTAGAAAAATACACTCTGGCAGCACTGTGGGAATGGACCAGAATGGAGCAAATCTCTAGCTAGGGAGAGCGATTAAGAAGCTGTTGTATGCCTGGCCGGGTAGCCCAGTTGGTGAGAGCACTGCCCTCTGGCTGCTTGATCCCTGGTCAGGGCACATATAAGAATCAACCAATGAATGCGTAAATAACTGAAATAGCAAATTGATATATATGTATATCCCTCTAAAATTTTATATCTAAAAATTAAAAAAGAAAGCTGTGCCAAAACCGGTTTGGCTCAGTGATAGAGCATCGGTCTGCGGACTGAAAGGTCCGGGGTTCAATTCCGGTCAAGGGCATGTACATTGGTTGCAGGCACATCCCCGGTAGGGGGTGTGCAAGAGGCAGCTGGTTGATGTTTCTCTGTCATCGACGTTTCTAGCTTTCTATCTCTCTCTCTCTTCCTCTCTGTAAAATATCAATAAAATATATTTTAAAAAATAAAAAAATAAAAATAAAAATAAAAAAGAAAGCTGTTATATTACACTAGAAAGGAAATGTTTAGTAGCCAAACCATGAAAGTTACTGTGGGAATGGAAGGAGGTTTACAATTTAAGAGTCTTTCATATCATCAGTTTATCTCTTTGCCATTTTGTTGGGCAAACACACAAACAACAAAACCCCATTGTATTTATGTAGTCCTGTACACTTTGCAAAATATTTTCACAGTGATTTAATCCATCAGTCTATACAACAGTCCTTGAGGACTGGGCCAGAGAATTATAATGAAAGAGAAAATAATGAATAATATAAGACATACACACACTGACATACACAATCTAAGTCCTGGTTCTGTTCCTGATAACGCTAATTCCTACTGATCACCTAATTAATCCCAGAGAGATCTAAGGCTTGAAAATGCAAATATTACACTTTTCATTGCAAGGTTAATTTGTATTTACCATCCACAGTTTGGCGAATGATCTTCTGTTTTCACCATGAATATGTATGGTTTGCTTTCGGCAACCAGAAACACTTTTTTTTTTTTACTTGGGAAGCAGCCTGCTAATTAAGACTGGGTAAATTATAAATAGCAATTTGAGAGGAAATCGGTTGACAGAAAAATATATGCTGTGTACAGTATGGGTCCCAGAAGACATTCCAAAGCATTCATTTTGCTTTTAATACATAAAAGCCATGGGACTTTTTAGTTTACTTTGCCATAGTTACAAGGTTGCCTCGATTGAAATTAGAGTTGTCATTTAATGGGCACTTAAGAAGCAGAAGGCACTGAGTTAGAATTCAATCTTTGACGTAGCAAGTGTATTCCTCCTTCCTTATTCTCCCTGTTGAAAAGTCTTATATAGAATCTCAGAAAAGAAATCGAAACAAATATATTGCATTATAGTTGCAGGTGGCCAGTAGTTTTTCCATCTAATGCCTTAATTTTACAAGTGAAAATTTGGGGACCTGAGAGGTTACATGATGGCTCAAGATCCCTCAGCAACTTGCTAAGAAGAGACCAAGACTTCTAACTAAAATCCAGGGCTTTTCTCCTGGTTCACCTTACAGAAACATTATTACCTCTTGCAATCCCAAAAGACCGTGGCTATAAATGTTTTTATTTAGTTTGAACTGGGGTTTACTTTTAAAATTAAAGTGCTCCAGAGGACAGGCAGCTAAATCTATGAGGATTATCAGTTTTATACCTTTTAGTGTGACTAAACCTATTGTATATTTCCTTGACAGTGGGCCTCAATCACAGAGGGGATAGAAAAGAATAGTAGGGAGGAGGGGAAGGTGTTTCTATGAAAGAGAAAAGAGGTCTAGAAAATTATACCAAAGCTCGCTTTTACCGTAATAAATCAGAATGGGCCTACTAAAAACCATATTAGTAGATATTTGTTAAGTTTCACTATTAGTCACAAACAAAGAGTTTGAAAATTAATGTTTTTTAATATATTTTATTGATTTTTTTACAGAGAGGAAAAGAGAGGGATAGAGAGTTAGAAACATCAACGAGAGAGAATCATCGATTAGCTGCCTCTTGCACACCCCCTAATGGGGATGTGCCCACAACCAAGGTACATGCCCTTGACCGGAATCGAACCCAGGACCTTTTTGTCCAAAGGCTGACGCTCTATCCATTGAGCCAAACCGGTTTATGCGAAAATTAATGTTTAATTGTTTTAGTACCTGTGCTATTTCTCTAGATATTATTTATTCATATGCTTTAGTCTGCCTGTTTTGGAAGCTGTTTCCAAATATTAATTTTCCTGACTTCCCTTTTCACTTCCTTCATGTTTTTGCTGATATGGCCCTTTCCCCATGAAGTTTTCCCAAACCAACCCATTTACCATTGCATCCACCCTGCCCACTCCCTTCCCCATTTCCCTTCCCTTCCTAGCACTTACCACTCATAGTCTTGCACACTATGAATGTGAACTGCTCGCTAGGAGGTGAAAACTATGAAGGCAGCTTTGTTCCTTGCTCTTCTCTTTAGTGGCTAGAGTGGTGCCCAGCATATATTAGGGACTCCATGAACTTTTATTAAAAGAAGGAAGAAGTTGGGAACAAATTATGTACTCCTAAGGGGAGAGGAAGAGAAATGTTAGTTTATTTTATGATGGGAGAGTGTAAGGCCTAGTACTATGGAGAGCAGTGGAGTCTAGTTTGTCTAATATAAACTAAGGGAACACTATCAAAGTTCTCACCTAAAACATGGGGTCAATGATAAATGTGACTTCTATCTCATTCGTTATTAGAAGTAATAATATTTCATATTTGGGGTTCAGTTTATGAGAGCTATTGCAAAATTCAAATATGATTTATACCTAATAAAGTTAAACATATTTTTTTAGTAAATGATTGCATAAATTAATTTTATGTCCTGTGCTTTTATTTCTTTTGAGAAAAATTGGAGTCTCCCACCACCTGTAAAGAGAGAGGTGAGGTATTTTCTGTTAGGAAGGGATTGAGATTTCAGTAATGTACAAAGAAAGCTGTGCAAATAAAAGGAACACATACCAAAAAAGCAGAGCAGCAACCACCAAACAACCCTCAAGTCATAACTGAACTGAAATAGCAAATTCTGGCTGCTTCCTTAGTGCTCTAGATAATCATTCATTCATGTGCTGGATTTTTTTGGGCCTTGCGTAAGAGTGATCATTTATTGTTGGAATAGTATTTGTGGCAAAGGCAAAGTTTGATGGATATCTCAACGTATGTGTTAGCATAGCTCAGCTTAGAGACAAGTACATGGAAAGGTTGACAGGAAAATCAGATAACACACATTTAAGTAAATTGCAGGGAAGATAAATTGTGTCATCTGTGCAGTGTACTCCACCTAATATCCCAACAAGATGATGAAAATTGAATGCAAGTAAAAACAGATGATCCATGTTTACTTAGAAAATAAGAAGAGTGATATCTTCTATTAAATGAAGAACAAATCTCTCTCTCACATATATACATACATATGTATATATTTGCATATATATATGTAGATGTATATATGTGCATATGTATATATGTATACATATGATACCCACATATATAGCGTTACATGTGCATTTAAAAAAATACTCTTATTTTCTTTTGTTGTTTCTTTTTTTTTTTCCTCTTTAAAGGATTAATGACAAAAGAAAGCAAGCTTACACTTTGAGGCTCTGGAACTAAATCAGACAAATACTAAAAAAAGATCAAGGATTGCTTTATTTGTTTTGTTTTATACCCAAACTAAACTTTAAAATTTATAAGAGCAATGCAGTTCAGTTGCCCTTTTGGCTGCATATAAATCAGTGCTACTTTACTCGCTTTCATACAGTATAATTTCTGCTGCTGTTAAAGATCACCAAGAAAAAATAGGGAGAGATTTTGAATACAGATAAATACAAGAGTTTTTAAGGTTGGTTAGCTTGTGCTGTCCTTATCATTCCAATTTGAAGAAGCTAGTTTAATAATTAGAAAGCAGTTTTAAATTTCAAAAAAGGGAGGATTTCCTTAGTGGACCAAAGGGTCATTATCCTATATAATAAAAGCCTAGGTGGCATCACATCATGGCTTACCCCACATCATCACAAGATGGCCACTGAAAGATGGCTGCCACAAGATGGCTGCCACAAGATGGCTTGCAGAGAGAGCAGTTGTGGACAATCAGTCTGGTAGGGGAGGGCAATTATAGACAATCAGGCCAGCAGGGGAGGGCAGTTGGGGGAATCAGGCCTTTAGGTGATGGCAGTTAGGGACAATTGGGTCAGCAGGGGAAGGCGGTAGAAGGCAATTGGGCTGGCAGGAAAGAGCAGTTTGGGGCAATCAGGCTGGCAGGGGAGCAGTTAGGCATCGGGGGAGTGGTTAGGGGGTGATGTGGCAGGCAGTCAGAAGCAGGGGCAATCAAGCAGGCAAGTGGTTAGGAGCCAGCAGTTCCAAATTGTGAGAGGGATGTCTGACTGCTGGTTTAGGCCTGATCTCTGCAGGATTGGGCCTAACCCAGGAGTCAAACATCCCCTGAGGGGTCCCAGATTAGAGAGGGTACAGGCTGGACTGAGGGACAACCTCTCCCAGTGCACAAATTTTGTGCACCGAGCCTCTAGTTTATTGATAAAAAGCACAATTTATATTGCATAGTTAGTGTTTGTAAATTTTAATATCATGAATATCATTACAGAATTTAAAAATATCAGTAGAAGGAAATAGAATCATTTCTGTTATGATGTATCATCATTAGCCTTTGGTTGATAAAAACTCAAATAATTTCATTAATAAATTTGAAATAATGGATCTACATTAACTGGGTACCCTACAAGAGAACTACATGTTCATTTTTAAGTGCCACCAAATTTTGTAACAATTAATTATATATTTGGCTAAAACTTATGGAATGTTAAATTTTTATAAGGCATATGATTGATAACGGTAAAACTGGAAATGAGGTATATAAATTTAAAGAAAATCATAATCCTTTAGAATTGAATCATTAATTTTACATGCTAAACAATTATTTAAAGAAGAAAAAAATATAATTGATATTTAAAAATGTGATATTTGAAAATATATTATTACATTTTTAACTTAAATTAGAAAATCTATATGCTACATTATTCACCCTTACATAAATCAATAAACTCTTTTTCTGATGCTCACTATCATGCATATACTAAGTAAGCACCAGGAGAACTACCAGAGAACTAAATAACGTTTCTGTCCTCACTCTTAATCCCAGAATGAAATAAATAAAGAAACAAAAAAATATGAATAACAGGTTGAAGCCTATGAACTTGCCCTTTTTGTAGTTCAAAATGGTTAAATATGAACAATTTTGTATGATTCAACCTAGTGTCAGGTAGGTAGAAGATGAGTCAGCATAAAAATTCCATCAAAGTTTATAGGCGCTGCAGGAGTAGTGTCAATATAAGGCAAGACAAAAACCTGAAAATTTGTTTTACAGATCATTAAATTTGGTGCTATACACATAAAAAGCCTGTCTCCAGTTGGTTGATAATACTACTAAAATCAACAATTTTCATTGTATTTCACATAATTGCTTTCTATTTATACACTTATTCTCAATTAAGTTTGGATCCCCGTTCCAGGGAATTAAAACAATTATTTACAATGAATAACTTCTCATATTTTGCCAGAATTTATGAAGGAAGGTCTGACTTTTGACTGCTAAAAGTGGTAAATAAGATGTGAAATGGGGTATGGGGGGGTCTGCATGTTTCTTAAATGGAATTTCTGTCAGCATTCCAGTTTTTAGTCCTAAAATCACTCCACTGCAGAGGTACTAGGTAAAAAGAATTTATGAAACTTTTGTGTATGTCTCTATAAATCAGTTTGCTTATCAACTTTCTTAAGTGCTGATTTAGAGTTCAGGTTTCTGGGTGTGCTAATTCACATACTTTGCAGCTTGGACAACTTAGATGTGATTATCTTCATTCTTTGAATTTACAGATGTCTTTTAAAAAGTGACTTTTTTTTCATGGGTTATGGAATGGGGAGTCAAGATAATTGAGAGGATTTTAATCTATCATTATGATAGGAAGTCTATAAATTCATTATTTTATCATATTTGTACCTTCTTCAATTTAGATGGATCCTGACCTTAAACATCTTGAGTAATGATGCCATTTGGGTGTGAAGGCAATCTGTTCCTTTTGAGAAGTGTTCCCTTTGTTGTTGTTTTATTGTTCTTTTTCAATGCAATGATTTAATATTCCTACAAAGTGGAAGAGGTCCTAGAGAACAGGCAGTGTAAAAACCGGTTTGGCTCAGTGGATAGAGGGTCGGCCTGCGGATTGAAAGGTCCCAAGTTCGATTCCGGTCAAGGGCATGTACCTTGGTTGTGGGCACATCCCCAATAGGGGTTGTGGAGGAGGCAGCTGATTGATGTTTCTCTCTCATTGATGTTTCTAGCTCTCTATCCCTCTCCCTTTCTCTCTGTAAAATATCAATAAAAATATATTTAAGAAAAAAAAAAGAGAACAGGCAGTGTAATATCTTCATATTACCCATGAAGAAATAGAAGTCCAGAGCATTGAATGCCTTGCAAAATCTTTAATCTTGTTCATGTTTTCCCAAACTATTTTTCCTGTCCTCACACTACAACCTACATTTCCAGTTTCCCAGTCTTTTCTACCACAGCACTCAGAGATCCTGTACAAATTTTATATATTTTCATGTTTATTCCTTTTTTATCTCTGTACTTTCTCTCCCAATAAAATATAAGTTCCACGAGAACAGATTACCTGTTTATATTACCTTTTTCATTCTTTTAAGTACAAGTTAGTGTTATCTCCAGGACCAAATAGTGGTTGGACTTAATATATTCCATAAATAAATTATGGAATAAAATTGTATAAACACTGTGTGTGTGTGTGTGTGTGTGTGTGTGTGTGTGTGTTTAGCTCAGAATGTCTACATTTTATCATATGGATCTCCACCAAGTGTGATTATTTTCCTATTTGAAGACCCATCCAACAGTTTATTTTTATTGTTAATGCTATTGATAAATGGTATTTCTTATGTTTTCAATAATTAAAATATTTAAATATCCCAGTAATAATAATTTAAAAATGTACTTTTGTGAAACAAAATACTTAAAATAATTTACAATTTTCTTGATAATCCTGAGTTATCCTTACAAACATGTAAATTATACCATATCTTTTCTCCACCTTCACTTAAAGACAAAAAGAGAAATGGCATACAGTCCATTTTATCTTTTCAAATAAAAAAAAAAAACTTTTTAAAAACCAGAACAAAATGTATTTTTGTACCATAGTCTAAATTAATTTAGCAGAATCTAAGTTAAATATCAAGTGAGTTGGTGTTTTTAAATATCTACTAGAGGCCTGATGAACAAAATTTGTGCATAGGTAGGGTCTCTAGACCTGGCTTGTGATCAGAGCTGATTGGGGCCTCTGGCTGCTGGCAAGGACTTTCCTTCATTCTGAGCCACCTCCTGGTGCTCAGAGCACATCATAGCAAGTGATAGAACTCCCGGTTTCCCAGTGTACCTTATGCAGGACAATTTGCATATTAGGCTTTTATATATATATATACCATTCAGATGCATACTACAAGATTACATGAAATGTTTTGTGTTTGGTGTTTCACTTTTTAAAAATGCACTTTAATCAGTTACCAGATGACATGTTTTAATGAAGAGAATGTGTGGAGGAGAACAAAGAATAGTCATGCCATATTTATTAAAAATGAAAATGAATATTAACTGATGCATCAAGGACCTTTCACTTATCATTTTAATTGACAGATGAAAGAACACAAAAAGGAGTTTAAATCATTTACTAAGGAGAAACTAAACCAATTTGCCTCTTTTATTTGACTTTTGTTTCTTGAAAATCTTCAACATTTTTAGCTAAATATTCTCTTGAGGGTGGGAAAGAAGATCTTAACCTGATTTTCCAAGATTATGCAGATTCATTTAAGCATTCATGGGATTACTAAAAGTCAACAATTTCTTACATCAGATTCGTGCAGCACAAACTACTAAATATGTAGTTTTTTTGGGGGAAAGAAGATAAATGAACAGTCAGAGCAGTTATAGGGCTCCAATGGAACAGAAATGCATTCATGGGGAGACTGGAACAGCAGCAGGAGAGAAAAGGACAGTAAGAGAAAGAAAGACATGACCTTTGGTAAATCTTTTCTCAGCCTCTGCTCCAATGGGAAACTAATTCTATAAGATGTTTTATTAACATTTAGGGAACCTTGATTTCAAAATATTGGGACATGCTCCTGAAAGTTTTCTGCACTTTTCCAGTGACATTGACTGACAATAATTTACTGTGTTTCATGGAGTTATAACTCTCAATATGCACTAAACTATATACTACTTAGATGTCTGGAACATAGTGATTAAATATGGACTATAAAATTAAACTAGGGAATCTGTCCAGGTGTGTGGCCTTGAGAAAGACACTATACTTCTCTCAGCCTCAGGACAGAGGAGAATGTGAGAACACTCCTACTGATGGGTGATTGTACAGATCAAACTTGCCGCTACGTGTAAAGCATTTAGAACAGTCCTTAGCAGGTGCTGAAGGCACACTATATCCATAGGCTCTTATTCTGTCTTAACGTATTTCATATCCAGATTATCCCTTCATGCCAATCTACTTTAATCTCCTCTGCATTCTGTTTTCCAGCAAATTAAAGGTTTTTAAAGTTTCTTGAGCAACCTAAGGCTTCTCCCCCCCACCTTTTTTTTTTTTTTAATTTCAAATATTGTTTCCATCCAACTTTTTAGTGCTTGGCTCCACTGTAAGGACATATGCTCCTTAAACCTTTTTGCTTCTAATCTTTTGCCCATGCAATTTTCTCTCCCTGAATTAACTTCCTCTTCAGCTTCCACCTTGCTAAATTGGCCCCAGCACAAATGTCGCTTTTTTTTAAAAGCCTGTGCTTTTTCACAAATTGAATGTCTCTCTTTCAATTGAATCTACTGTAATATTTCCATGTGTCATCTATCATACTTTGCTTGCAAAATCTTTGTAGTATAGGAATGTCTTTTAAACTGTGTGTCATGGATCGTGGGTCTGCAGACATATTCTCTATTTTCTGAGAAATTATAAATTTTGCATTTGGCTTTGGATGATGATCTTAAAAAAAATAATGTAAGCATGTTCTGTGTCGCCTATATAACATCCTTGTAAGAATATTGATGTGCACTTCTACTGCCCATGTTTGCATGTGTGTTTACAATCACCTTCACAAGAGGTGAAGGACAAAAGGTTCCACAAGATTGCAAATAGGGAAGAGTCCTGGGTGAAATCGAGTCTCTGCATATCATACAGCATGGTGTCAGTCACCCAATAACTCGAACTCTCAGTGTCACATTCCCGTGGTAAGTTGATGTGTTGGTAGCATTTTTATTTTTTATAAACTAATTATCCACACTTTATTGGTGATAAGTGTAGCAGTAAACATCCAAAGAATATGTGTTTTCTCTTTTCATATTATAGCTGGAGGTGTACTATTATACTGATTGGTCCACCAAAATAAGGAACAATTTTATTGTTAATAAGAATATTAAAAGAAGTGATAATTACGGTGAGTCAAGTGATGACTCTATTATTGAATGTACTATCAGCAAATTAGTTTCAACAAATTCGCATAATATAAATCATAAAGCTAATCTATAACATCAAATGGTCATATTTAACTAATGTATTGATTTTGCTGTTTATTACTTTTAAATTTATTCTTTTATTCAACAATTATTTATTGTCTTGCTTTGTATAAATCAATTATTTCGTTGCTAGAAATAGAACAGTGAATCAATAGAAATCCTTTCCCCTGAACATATTTTTACTGTAATGAAAGAGGAGACAGTCACCAAAATGAATATGTAAAATATATTGGGTGTGAGATATATTAGTGATAAGGGGAAAAGCCAAAATAAGGAGACAGATGCAATTTTAAATAATATGGTCAAGAAAGGTCTGCACTGAGTAGGTGCAATTTCATTGAAGGTTGCAATCATAGGAAAGATCTTGGCTTTTATTGTAAGGCCAAAGGGAGACATTGGACAGATTGTAGTACAGGAATGTTGTAGCACAGAAATGTTGTGCTTGGATTCACATTTAACCAGGATTTCTCTGTTGTGTTGAGAATGAACTTGAAGGCGACAAGGACAAAAGCAAGGAGGCATGCTGAGAACCTACATTTGGTGGGTGGTACCAGTGAGCAGAACCAGGCTGGGAAGAGTGGGGGCGGGGAGAGAAGCTTCCATTCTAGATCTATTTTGAAGATAAAGCCTACAGAATTCGCTGTTGGGCTGGATGTGGGGAATGAGAAAGAAAGAGAAGTGAAAGATGGCATTGATATTTTTCACTTGAGATTTTAGAGAAATGTAGTTGTTTTTCACTGCAAAAGAAAATACTTCAGAAAATGTAAGCTTGGGAATAGAGTGGAATATCAGAAGACCAGTTTTGCATATTAAGAAGACCCTTTAACATCTCAGGAAGATATCTTTTGGTTTTGGGAGTTGCATAAAAGTTAAATTATAAAGTTATACCTTTGTATTTAATATATGACTCCTCTCAAGATCATAAGTTAAACCAATGGGTGTATACCAGACTTTTCTCCTTTTAAAAGGTGTTAAGTCAATATTTGTTTTGTAAATAACACTAATGTAGGGAATTAGAGCTCAAGGTACTTATGGTCAACCAAGATTTTATTTTGATTCAATGATATTTCAAAAACGTGTCTTTATATGAGTAATTTCTTTGGGCTTCTGTATGCATTTCTAAAAGTGGATATAGTAGTATCTAGACAAGAAAGTTGTGAGAATTAAGTTATACAATTCCCATAAATATATAACCCAATGTCTTGAATGCTACTTAATTGATGACAAAGAGAAATATACTTCTCATTCCAAAAACTGTCTGCATAAGCTCTGGAAAAAAAATGGCAGACTTTTATTTGGAAATCTTGTAGAGTGGGTTCATTCAAGATGTGAGCACTGAGAATATGGATAAGAACCATTCATTCTAAAGTACACATTTGAGAGTGGAGAATGAGGGATTTCATACCTACTCCAAAAAGCACGAATCAAAGCCAAATATGTAGACATGGTGTGGAGCCCAAGAGAGAGCCATATTAGGTAGATAAAAGCAAATTGTGCATAAAGGAGAACTTCTCAGGCTCAATAAAGATGCAAGAGGCCATGCATATAATGGATATTAGGTAGAAAATGTTAGATATCACCATTTAGATAATATCACTTTAAGAAGCATAGTGATAATACTATCTTATGATATCTTTATAATATGACACAGCTGCTCAAAGTCATAGAATAAAATTAAAACACAGGTCTTTTATAATTAGTAACCTTTTTATAATTTCATGGGCTTTATCTGTTCCTAGGTAATTAATTATATATGCAAATGTTAAATAAACATACATATACATATGCATTATAACTATACACACATACATAAAATGGTTGGTGTTATTTTTTTTCTTGGTGGTGTTATTTTTTAAATATTAAAATTCAAGGTAAGTTTGAGAGAAACTAGAAAGAAGGTAAGTTTAGTAAGGAATCTGAAGACAGGTTCTCCACATCTTTTCAAGTCACAATGAAGACTGCTTCAAGATGTATGAAACAGAACATTCCTGCCTGTCTGAGCTCTTCATTTTGGGGGAGGGAAGCAGGGTCTTTGCAGTTGACTTCTAATAGAGAAGGACGGCAGTACCTTGGCACACAGAGAACAGCTCATCTTCATTCACTGTTCCTCTCAGGAGCTAGCCTACAGAGCCAGCACTGAAAAGTCAGAAGGATTTCAATCAGTGTCCCACTCCCCATAGTCACATAATTAGCTCTCCACATCAAGGGAGTCCTCAATTTACTTTTGATGGGTTGGTCTGTATCCTGCTGTGGTTTCTCAGCAGTTCATATAATTAAAAATGTCAGCATGTTCTTTGGAAGGTGGTAGACAATGAAGTCAGCTCAATCCAAAGACAAGTAAAGTAGCTGAACTTCCCATACTGAAGTAGGAGAGTGTCACTAAAGGGTTTCGTGGGCACCCAGAACCTAAGAATCACCATACTGAATTTTAACTAAAGTTCACTCAATGGGAAATTCTGTCTTATCAGTGAGAGTAAGACATAATCTGAAAGACTTGAGTTGTCATTAATTATAATCTTAAAAGTGTAAGAATGTAACACCCAGAAACTTCTTCAACTTCTTATTTTTGATTAAACATTTTTGAGCATAATTTTCAACTGTCAATATATCATAAATTTATGAGGCACTATATATAATACTATTTTAATTTCCTTAAGTTTATTTATTTTTTATATATCATATTATTTACAATTAATATATACTAGTATGTAAGATATTGTATAAAATATAGTATAAAAACTGAGCTCCCTATTGCTCATATGCTAAAAAGAAGTACAATTTAGTTAAATTACAATTAATAATTATATATATATGTGTGTGTGCGTGTGTGTGTGTATATATATATATATATATATATATATATATATATAAAATCTGTCTGATTGACTCAATTAGTCACATTGAGGATAGAAACCATAACTATATTATCTATTTTGTATCACTGGTACTTAGTCAGTATCTCAATAAATATTTGCTGAAAAACTATAAGAAATAAAATGATGTAACGAGGATTTCCACTTCTAAAAAGATACAGACATTCATTGCTCTGTCTCTTCTTTTCAGTACTGATAAAAAAAATTGACATTTAACAAATATAAAACTATATTTTCTATATATTATATAATACATAGGTGACAAGAAGAAGAGAGACCAACTAGGGATATTGAAATTGTTAAAATTGTTGCATTGTTCCTTTGACTTTTTGAGGGGTTGGGGACTATATGACTAGAGAAGCCAGCAACTCAGAGAAAGACCAATGGGCCCATGAAAAGCTCACTTCCTCTAATCCAGGAAGCAGGAAAAGGGGAATGCAGCAAGGCAGATGACTTCTAGATGGTAACTGTTCTACTCCAGCCAAAACCCACAGATTAAAACTGTGGTCCCTCTCCACTCTCATTAGCAAAAGCTGAGTAGAGACTCTGGATTTCTACCATTGTCAGGTTGCAATGAGTCATCCTAGGCCCCTGCTGGGATGGTGTCAATAGGAGCAGCTGGGATGTTGACCCTCACTGGGCAGTGAATAAACAAGGATGTTCCCCCAGATCTTTATGGAGACCATGTGGGAAGCCAGATGTGACATTTACCTCCCTCTCAACCATAGCACCACACCCCTCTTTCTTCTTGTGTATTGATATCTGGGGAGGCCTGGTGGAGAGCTAGGACTTTTACTACCCCTCACCAGTAAGCAAAGGGGCAGCCCTCTGGTCCTTTTAGTGTAGGCTGCCTGCGGAGCAGAGGAGAAGCTCCTTGTACTCTCCCATACAGGGCATGCAGCACAGGTGTAATGGGAGGTCATGCCCCCGCCCACACCCAGTGACAATGGGCTTCCCTGCAGTCTTTAAAGATAAGCTGGGGATCCATTCTGACTGGCAATAAGGCGGCAGTGCTTCCCTCCTTTCCAACAGGACCCACATGAGAGGGGGCCTGTGAAATCCAAGTTCCAAGTAAGATTCAAAGTCTCATAGCATAATACCAAAATGTCCAGGTTTTTAATTTAAAAAGCTACTTGTCATAGAAAAATGTCAGGAAGATATTCAAATGAGTAAGGAAAACAGTTACCAGATACCAATACTGAGAAGACACTTAGAGTTATCTGACAAGGGGTTTTAAAGTAGCCACCATAAAAATGTTCTAATGAGCAATTAGGGGCATGCTCATGAAATAAATGAAAAAATAGAAAGTCATAGCAAAGAAATAGAAGATAGAAGGAGGAACCCAGTAAAATTTTAGAACTCTTCAGCAATTGATCTCCTAGGCACTTATCTCAGAGAAATGAAAACTTAGGTTCATGCAAAAACTTTCCTGTGAATGCTTATGGAAGTTTTATTTGTAACAGCTCAAAACTGGATGTTTTTTAATGGTTGAATGATCCAAAAAACAGTGGTACAAAAAATAGAATGGTCCTATTGATACACGAAATAACCTGAGACAATTAAGTCAATAAGAATAGCCAGTCCTCAAAAGAGTAATTATATAAATGCAAACATTATATATATATATATATATATATATATATATATATATATATATATTCATATATATGAATTTGTGTATAGAGGCCCAGTACACAAATTCATGCCCGGGTGAGGTCCCTCATGGTGGCCTACAGGGATCAGGCCCCAGCTCGCACCCTCAGCCTCACAGTCACACAGCCCCCCTGGCATCCTGATGTGGCCTGGTGCCTCTCCCTCACCTGCTCCACCATCCTGCCTGTGGGGTGATTGATCGGGCCAACCTCCTGCCTCCCCACCCCCAGCCTGGCTCCCTTAGCACCTGGGAGCTGGGTGAAAGCTCTGCCCCCAGCTGCCGCAGCCGCCACTGGTTGCCATTTGCGGGGTGATTGGTGGGGTGATCCAGCCCCTGCTTGCACCTGCCTTGGCCTGGCATCACCCGCTCACCTGCTCCACCGTTCTGCTGCAGTCCCACTCTCCTCGGGGACCATTGGAACTGGCAGCACTCCACTGCTGCCTGCTGCCAGCCATGGTCCACGCCGTCCCCTGGTTGTCAGCACATGTCATAGCCAGCAGTGGAACTTCTGGTTGAACTCACTCCTGGTCGGACAGTTTGCATATTGGGCTTTTATTATATAGGATTCTCAATATGAACAAATTGTAAACATTTAGAACTGATTAGTGATCATAGATGGTTAAGGAGTGTTTGGCAGTACAAGCAAAAGGCTTGTGGCTACAAAAAGACCATCGAAGTATCTCTGTGGTGATAAAAATGTTCTGTATCTTAACTTTATTAATGGAACATCCTGGCTATAATATTGCACAATTATAAGATGGCACCATTGAAGGAAACTGAGTAAAGGCTACTAGGACCTCTCTGTATCATTTCTCAGCAAGTAATGTGTTTTGGGTAATTTTTTTATTAATTAAAAAATTAGTACTGTAGTCAGCACAATAGTTGCTCAATGCGCATTTAATTAATAAAAGTTGTGCCATATTGAGGATTTGGCTACTTGACTACTTGGAACAGTGCCTGACTCATGGTAGAGATCCAATACTATTTGTTGACTGAGTAAATAAATTTAGATATGAACAGGGATAGTGGAAAATGGTAGGGGAGTGTAGTGAGCTGAGAAGTGTTGTGGGTTGAGGAGGACATTTCACTGAATACTGAACTGAGACAATGGAGGCCTGCGCTCCAGTCTTAGCTCTCAGCCAATCCTGCGGTTCTGCTCAGAATGTATTGGAAGAAAGAGAATACTATTGTTCCTCTCCTGTAGCCTTGCAAATCTCTTCCAGGTTTTAATAATCATTGACTCCCCCCCCCCTAAAGTGTCACAGGCAAATGTTTCACTGTACATTTTGTTCTCTATCACTTCTGAATATTCTTGTTAAGTGGAAATATTGGATAATCACCCATGATTACATTTTCAAGACATAAAATAGAGGCGTATAAAACAGCTTATTTCCTGCAAGTGCCTAGCACTGAAAAGATAAGCCATTTAGGGTGTACTTGGGACTTAACAGAGTGTTCTGCACTGAGCAGGGATAAGATACATAGTTTTGGAATGAATTTGCTAAAGACTCGCACCTTGTAAGTTTTTAATGAATAATAAATAGTGGTGGTAGTAGTAACACTTTCAGTTGTAACAATAGTGGTATGAGAGTATTACTATAACTGGAATAAAATATAAATGACATCAAATCTCAAAAATGTACTGGGTTACCATTGTTCAATCAGACTACCACACCTACCTTTCTGCCACGTTCCTTTGTTTATGGTGTTTTTAAATACTGGCATTTGTCTTTTTCTTTACCCTGCTCAGAAGCCAAGCCCAATATTCAACAATTTGCCCCCAAACTCATGATTCCAAGGTTCTAGGAAAATGAAAAGTAGTTATTTTTATTGTAAAAATGATCAACGTTTTTGCCTTGAATACTCCTTAAAAATAGCAAATCTCCCCGTTCTTCCTGATTAAGACACATTTCGAAATCAGTAGCCGCAAGGATCGGCTGAGTCACAGGTGAATGCTTTGACCCTAAGCTTTACCAGTGATAAATAGTTTTATTTTATTTTATTACATTTCCAAGCGGTTCATGGCGTGTGTTAAATTATTGTGTAGGCCTCAGTAAACAGCAGCTTCAAACTGCTGAGCAGTTGAATAGTTCCCATTTATCACTTTCTCCTGCATATTCCCTGGTGAGCCTGGAGGGACTGCTTCCTGGTTTACAGGTCACAGGGCCTGCACTTGCTAATGCAATAGAGATTCTGTTTACATGAAGTATCGTCGTATCTCCTCTGTCAGCTGTTGAGGAGCAGGCGATCTCAAAGACATTGCTATAATATTCTTCATGGGAAGATGCACTATCATTCCAGAGGAGTATTTAATTAGGTTTTGCTGATGGAAAAGAATGTTTTTTGTTCCTGATATCTTTCTTCTATGGATTTTGTGGAAAGGAGTGAAATATTGCACATGGGTTAATGCTTGCAAGTATGCATGATCTCGTGGCTTGCATTTTGCTTTATGATGTGGAATACTAGAGTCCGAAGGCCCCTTTTATTTGCTCTGTAATTTTATGTCTCCATCTGAAGAAACACCCATGTTAGCTTTATCTATTTGAGAAGCAGCTTTTCTCTTTAGAATAGAGAATCTCTATAACCAAAGATGACTACAAAAATTGTTTACACATCCTATTACCTTTCATCGTAGGGAATTCTCCAGATTATTCTTATTTTGTGGAATGCTACATTTACTCTTCTTTTCCTAGCTATTCCTGATTCACCAACTCTCAACTCAAGCATTATTGCTTTCTCAGGGATTTCCCTGTTCCAGGACAAGTCCACATAGTAAAAGAACACATGACTCCATGTCTGTCTCTTTCGTAGTTCTTTTCACAGGTGCAATTTTACTTTTGTTTGTTAGATTCATTGATTACTGCACATTTTCTGACCAAACTGTGAGATGTCATAAGTTAGAGATCTGGCTACTTGACTACTTGGAACAGTGCCTGGTACATGGTAGAGACTCAATACTATTTATTGACTAAGTAAATTTAGATATAGCAGGAATAGTGGAAAGTGTAGAGCAGTGTTGTGGGTTGAGTGTGTCATTTCATTGAGTGCTGGACTGAGACAATGGAGGCATGGGTTCCAGTTTTAGCTCTACTGCCTGGTAGCTTTTAAACTTAGATGACTGACCAGTCCTCTGTAAATCTCTCTTTCTCCAATAGTAAAATGAGTAGGTTGGCTATATTTCTACAGTTCTGTATTTTCTACTCTCAAGGCTGGCTAGGATGTGGTGAAAGTCATTTGTCAATTAATTCATTAATATTTATTGTGCATCGGCTCTGTGCCAAGTGCTATGCTAGAACATAGAGGCATGAGTGTCTTGAGACTAACAAGGTATTTGTCTACATATGCAGCAGAAAACTATACAATTATAAATGTAATTAGTGCATTATAGTTGTACTAGGTTCTATGAAACAGGATAAGGTAGGTAGAAATTATATAACTAGGGAAACTTCTGGTCTGATACGTTCAGGGACTGCAGCTGGGTTGAACAGGCTTTTGGCCTCTAAAAGATACTCCAAATTTGATTAAAGTCAAGTCTTCTCAGAACTTTATATACATGACATCTAGGTTGTAAGCAGATATTGGACGTTTCCAAAGCCTTCAATCCATGGCTATGCCAATAGAGTGACACAAGCTATTGATGTATCAATAGTTTTACTCAATCAACATTTATATTTTCTGAGCACCAGCAATGAATATCACATTCTATAGGCAGGGAGATTTGATAAACAAGTTAAGGTAGATGAAATAAGGATGAGTGCTATAGTACCAAGTAATAATTTATAAGTATTTTTATATGTCTTACTAGAAGCACAATATCCTTTTCATCTATAAGTGCTATAGAGGGAACCACTTATTCTTACTAGTTAATATAGTTTCCCCTGCTTCTTTAATACCAGAAGCTCTATTTTTTAGTTGGAAAAGTTGTTGCTAAGCCTAAATACTTTAATTTGCAGCTTCTCTTGCAGTCTGTCCTTATGGTGAAGCTGTAGAAATTAAGTTTTAAGTAAGTGTGTGGTAGAATGTCTGAGGAGGCTGTTGGGAAAGAGCTGATTCAGGTGTAATATCAGCAAGATGGGAAACTAGGAATCCACAGCCCTTGTTCCCTCAGAGAAAATCCAATCAATTTGACAACAGGTTATGAACCAGAATACTTTTATGAGAATTCCAGATTCCAATTAAGAAGTGGAAGTACCCCAGGGTAGCAAAGAGCCAAGAACAGCTGCACTGAAATGGGTAAGAAGAGCAATTTAACTTTACCCACATTAGCTTAACCCAAGCTGCCACAGCTCAGGACTGAGAAAGAATACTCTGACTTACACTTTTCTCCAGGGAGAGAGAGAAAAGTGGAATACGCATCCAACATTCTGGATTTTCAAAGTGCTACCTGAAGGGTTGGTTTCTGCTTGGCATCAATCGGAGCCTATTTGAACCAACACAGTTTAGATTCCTCATGGCCACTGATAACAAGAAGGAGTAGGGGACAGCTTGTTGAGGTCAGCATAGCTCAGCATGATTAGAAGGTGATGAGCAACGTGAGGCTTCTCTCTTGCAAGGAAAGAAAAGAAATGGACCCTGTGTCAGAGGGTTGATATCTGTCTTGCCTGACTCTGGTACTGATGAAGAGTTGGTATTACTTGGAAGTCTGGTGGCAGTGGAGAACAAGGAAGTGCATATGGCTTGCTGCTGTATAACTAGAAAACTTGAAGTGCAGAGACACCATAGGGAGCAAGAGAGCACCA
This sequence comes from Vespertilio murinus, assembly GCA_963924515.1. Taxonomy (NCBI): domain Eukaryota; kingdom Metazoa; phylum Chordata; class Mammalia; order Chiroptera; family Vespertilionidae; genus Vespertilio; species Vespertilio murinus. The sequence goes on along the minus strand of OZ004704.1, from coordinate 8,841,612 downwards.
GAAAAACAAAACCTGGCAAGTCACTCTAATTGCACAATTGCATGCGGGACAAAGTTGTAACATTCCTCTGACAAGAATGTTTCAGAGGCCCTACAACTCTCTAGCTAGGCGATAGGTGAGTGTCTTCTCCTATACACAGGAAGTCTGTAAATACAGGGAGAGCTAGCTGTTTTAGTGATACACTGATCCCAACACAAAGTTACAGGCTCATGAAGAAAGACAGAAACATGGGCCAAATCAAGGATCAAAATAAAATGACAGAACCAATCTGAAGAAGAAGAAAGAGGAGGAGGTGGAGGAGGAGGAAAAAGGAGGGGGGGAGGAGAGGGAGAAAAAGAAGAGAGAGAAAAGAGATGGAGGGAGGAAGGGAGGGAAAAAGGGAGGATGGAAAGCAAGAAGGAAGGAAGGAAGGAAGGAAGGAAGGAAGGAAGGAAGGAAGGAAGGAAGGAAGGAAGGAAGGAGGGAAGGAAGGAAGGAGGGAAAAAGTAGGGAGGAAGGAAGCAGGCAGGAAGGACGCAAGAAACAAGGAGAGGAATGTGAATTACCTGACAAATAGTTCAAGATAATCATAAGGATTCACTATGAGCCATGAAAATGAAGCATGAACAAAATGAAAGAAGATCAACAAAGAAATAGAAAAACATAGACATTTTAGAGCTGAAAAATATAATATCTAACCTGAAAAATTGACTAGGGGTGTAGAACACAGATTTGATGAAGCAGGAAAAATAATCTGTGAATTTAACATACGTCATTTGAAATTATCCAATCAGAAGAAGAAAAGGAACGAAAAAGAGTAGAGAAAGCCTAAGGACTTATTGAACACCATCAGTGCATTAATATATTCACAATGGGATTCTCAGAGGAGGAGACAAAGAAATGGATGGAAAGCTTATTTATAGCTACAATGGCAGAAACCTTCATAAACCTGAGGTAGTGGACACTGAGATTCAAGAAGTTCAAAGTATTTGACAAGGAAAAATTGAAAATACTAGTATTTCACAGAGTCATGTTAAAGTCAATTTTTTTAAAACCTAAAAGACAAAGATAATTCTGAAAACAACAAAAGAAGAGTAACTTTTCATGTACAGAGGAACCCTCCATAAGATTACCAGGGGTTTTCTCAGAAGAAAACTTGCAAGACAAAAGTAATTGAGATGTTGTATTCAGAATGCTGAAAGAAAATATTGTTATCCAAAATACCATATCTGGCAAAGTTATTCTTCAAAAATGAAATATATTCTTTCCCATAAAAATCAAGCCTCAGGGATCTCCTCACCACTAGACCTACCTTAGAAGAGATTCTAAAGGAGCTTCTTTAAGTTGAAATGAAAGGATGATAAACAACAAGAAGAAAGCATAAAAAGTATAAAACTCACTGATAAAGATAAATATATAAACAAATAGAACATGGTAATACTGTAATGGTGGTGCATAAGTCACTTTTTAAAATTAATATTTTTATTGATTTTAGTGAGTGAAAGGGAGAGAGATAGAGAGATAGAAACATTTGAGCCCATGACCTGGGCATATGTCCTGACCAGGAATCAAAATGGCAACCTCTTGATTCATGGGTCAGTGCTCAACCACTGAGCCATACCAGCCAGGTATAAGTATAATACCAGTATACTAGTAGAAGTAAAAAAAACCAAAGGGATAAAAATAACTATAATTATAAGATATCTTAATAAATGCATGATCTAAAATATGTAACATGTAACATCAACAACATAAAATGTGTATGTGGGAGAAGTAAAAGTGTAGAATTTTTGTGTGCAATTGAATTTAAGTTGTCATCTGCTTAAAATGGGTAATTAAAAACCTAATACCAAAGGCAGAAAAAAAACAACATGACAAATAAATAATGGGTCAATATTGTTTATATATATATATATGAAAAAAACTATTCAATAAAATACTGGAAAAGATAATATATAGCACATTAAAAGAATCATGCACCAAGATCAAGTGAGATTTGATCTCTGGACTGCAAGTATGGTTCAACAGGAAAATCAATGTATTATACCACAACAATGACATGAAGGATACATTCATATGATCAATAGATGTAGGAAAAAAAGCCTTTGACAAAATTCAATACCCTTTCATAATAAAAATACTTAACCACCTAGGAATAGAAGGGATATAAATCAATATAATAATAATAATATGAAAAGCAAAATATGAAAAACCCACAACTAATATCATGCTTGAGAGTATAAAACTGAAAGGTCATACTTGAGAGTAAAAAATGGAAAGCCTTTTCTCTACAATCAGGAATAAGACAAAGATGCTCACTTTTACCACCTTTAATTCAACACAATACTGGGAATCTTAGAGCAATTGGGCAAGACAAGAGAAAAAAATGAATCTAAGTCAGAAAGGAAGAAGTAAAATTATCTCTATTCACAAATAACATGATCTTAAGTGTATGAACCCTTAAATATTCAACCAAAAATTCTTAGATTTCAACAAAGTTTTAGGACACAATACCCACACCTCAACATCAGTTCCATTTCTACCTACTAAAAAAAATTAAAAAGAAATTAAGAAAACAATCTTATCTATAATAGCATCATAAAGAATAAAATACTTAGGAATAAATAACAAATAAGACAAAAGACTTGTACACTGAAAACTTCAAAATATTTCTGAAAGATATTAAAGAGCACAAGATAAATAGAAAGAGGTGCTATTTTCATAAATAGGGAGAGTTAACTATGTTAAAATATTCATTCTTCCCAAAATGATCAATAGATTTAATGCTATCTGTATCAAAATCCCAGTCAGTTTTTGAAGACAAGGAAAAAAAAATCCTAAAATTCATATGGACCCAAGAAGGATCCCAAGTATCCAAACCATTCCTGAGGAAGAGAAATAAAACTAGAGTTCTTATACTTCTTATTTTAATAGGTCTGTACTAGTGGCGCAGTGCACACAATTTGTGCACTGGGGTGTTACTCAGCCCGGTCTGCACCCTCTCCAATCTGGGACCCCTCTAAGGATGTCCTTCTGCAGATTTACAGGGATTGGGCCTAAACCGGCAGTTGGACATCCCTCTGGCAATCTGGGACTTCTGGCTCCTAACTGCTCACCTGCCTGCCTGATGCCCCTAACCACTCTGCCTACTGGCCTGCTCACTCCCAACTTCCCCCCGCCGCCAGCCTGATCACACTCTATTGCCCGTGGGGCCAGTGTGCTCACCCTCAACTGCCACCTCCCCTGCTGGCCTGCTCACCCCCACCTCACTTCCCCACTGGCCTGCTTGCCCCCAGCTGCCTCCCTCCTGGCCTGCTCACTCCAAACTGCCCCCCTCTGCTATTCTGAACACCTCCAACTGACCCCATTGACAGCCTGCTCATCCCCAACTGGCCCCCTGCTGGTCTTATTACCACCAATGGCCCTGCCCCCCACCAACCTGATCACTCACAACTGCCATCTCATCCTGGCCTGACCGCCTCTACCTTGGCCCTGCCACCATTTCTTTGTCCAGAAGAATATCTGGAAGGTCTCCTGGAAAGTATCCTGGAAGTCTCCCAGTCTAATTGGCACATTACCCTTTTATTAGTATAAATAGAGGCCTGGTGCACGGGTGGGAGCTAACTGGTTTGTCCTAAGGGTGTCCTGGATCAGGGTAAGGATCCACTGGGGTGCTTGGCCAGCCTGGTTGAAGGGCTGATGGCTGTTTGCAGGCTGGCCAAGGCCCCCAGTGACCCATGTTTGCAGTCCCTCCTTTTTTTTTATTTCAGAGCCTCCTTGAGCAGAGGCCAGGGCTGGCTGGAAGCAGGTATTGCTATTTATCTATCTTCTGTAATTGAAACTTTGTAGCCTTGAGTGGAGGCCAAGGCCAGCCAGGGTGGTCAGGAAGCTTGGCTTCCTCCATGGCTAGGGGCAACCCAAGCTTCCTGCTCGCTCCAGTTCCATGGCCCCTGCCATCTTGGTAGGGTTAATTTGCATACTCACTCTGATTGGTTGGTGGTGTAGCAGAGGTATAGTCAATTTGCATGTCCCTCTTTTTTTTTTTAGATAGATATAAAAGGCTAATATGCAAAATGTCCCCTTAGGGGTTCAACCAGAGACTGGGAGTTCTCTCACTCACTATGAAGCATGCTGACCACCAGGGGTGGCATGGAATGAAGGAAGGCCGGGCCCGGCAGCCAGGGAAGGAAGGCCCTGGCCAGAAGCTGGAAGTCCCTGATCTGCCCTGATCGCTGCCCAGGCCTATGGGCCTTACCAGTGCATAAATATTGTACACCTGGACTCTAGTATATTATAATGCTACAGTAATCAAATGAGGATGGTACTGTAATTAAGACAGACAGTCAGAACAATGCAACAGAGTAGTAAGTCCAGAAAAAATCCTTGAGCGTATGTTCAACTGGTCCTTTGACCAGTGTGCCAAGAAAACACAGAGGCCAGGAGGCTTTCCTCAAAAAAATAATCTTGGAAAATATGATCTTGTATTTCCACATGTAAAAGAATGAAATTGGACCCTTATCTTACACTCTCCACAAAAATCATCTCAAAATGGATTAAGAGCTTAAATACAAGGTGTGAAACTATAATACTCCTAACGGAAAATAGAGTAGAAAATCTTCATTATATTGGGCTTGGCAATGATTTTGTGAATGTAACACCAAAACACAGACAACAAAAGCAAAAGTTGGCAAGTGGGACTGCATAAAACTAAGAATGCAGCAAAGTAACTATCAATAGAGTGAAAAACATTCAAAAGAATAGAGAAAATATTTGCAAATAATAACCTTATATTTGATAAGGAATTAATATCTGAAATCTATAAGGAACTTACATAACCCAATAGTAAAAAAACGACAAACTTCAAATAACCTGATTACAAAATAGGCAAAGGACTTGACTAGGTTTTTTGGTTTTCTAAAGAAAACATACAAATAACAAACAGGAATATGAAAAGATTCTCAAAATAATTAACCATCAGGGAATTACAAATTTAAAAACACAGAAAATAACGAGGTGCTTGTGAAGATGCAGGATAGTCAGGAAGAGCAAACAGCCCAAATGTGATCAGTGCATGAATAGGTAAAGAAAATGTGGTAGTTACTTACAATATAATATTATTCAGTCATGAATAAGAAGAAAATCCTGTCATATACTACAATGTGATGGATCTTAAGGCCACGATGCTACATTAAATAAGTCAGTTGCAGGACTAGTGCTGTCTGAGTTCATTTAGATGAAGTGTCCAAATTAGTCAAACTCATAGAAACAGAGGGTAGAATGGTGGTTTTCAGGGACTGAGGGGAGAGTTTCTGTTCAATGGGCATAGACCTTCTTTCATGAAAGATGGCAAATTTCTAGCTATATGCTGTACTAAATTGTGTTAATAGTTAATAGTACTACACTTAAACATGTCAAGAGGTTAAAGAAAGAGAGCTGATTCAGTTGTATTCTTACTACATAGCATGTTGGTGTGATTGTTAAACCCCAGCAGCCACAGGACCCTGGGGGACAGCAGCTGGATGTCCTTTGTTTGGATCTCCCGGTATCTTCAGGCTCTGTGCAGTTCCAAAACGAAGCGTACCAGGTCTTCTCAGGTCATCCTCATAATCAAAGTTGGATTCCTGGAGGTTGTGAGAGATTGATGTCCATTCTAGTCCATCCTCATGAGTTTCAGCTTGCCTTCATGTATTCCAGTTTGTGCTGCTTTTCCTCACTTCCTGTTTCCCTTTCCTGGCTGGGAGCCTTACTGACTGTAGGTCTAGATACATGGCATCACATCATGGGCCACAGACTTCCATGGACTACTGAACCTTCTCTGACAACCACACAATGTCTAATCCCTATAATAAATCTCCATACATCACTTATATAGATTTTATATTTCTAATAAATCCCTAACCTTTACATGATGATAGGATAGATCAAACTTAACCAATAAGGTAAACTTTAATATGAAACTTAGTGCTGAGGTTTCCAAAAAAGAGAAAAGGATCATGGGTTCTAAGGAATTTGTGAGCCATAATAAAAGCCCTGACCTGTCTTTGGAATTCATTTACGTGGTGTGATTAATTACTATCATTTGAAGTTTCTGTTATAGGCAGAACAGAGGTCTAAGTGATAGATGCCAATTTAAATAATTTATGTCTGCTATTTATTACTTCTTATCAATAGGATAGGTATTTGATAAGAATTTTGTAAGAATTCTGAGGCCATGTATTGGTTCATAAGGAAAACATGTTACTGTCAGTTAATTAAACTTGTCAGGAGAATTTACAAGGAAAAGCCTAACCTTCACTTACTAGTAGTCTATGCCAGTGGTTGGCAAACTGCAGCTCAAGAGCCATATGTGGCTCTTTGGCCCCTTGAGTGTGGCCCTTCCACAAAATACCACGGCCTACACAAGTCTATTTTGAAGAAGTGGCATTAGAAGTTTAAGTTTAAAAAATTTGGCTCTCAAAAGAAATTTCAATCTTTGTACTGTTGATATTTGGCTCTGCTGACTAATGAGTTTGCCTACCACTGGTCTATGCCAAGCATGACAAACTCCCAGCTCACAAGGAATATTTTTGTGGCCCAGCCAATATAACAGTATGTAAGAAACATTTTAATAAAAATTTGATAACTTAATTTTTACAATATTCTGTTATACATAATTATTAATAATGAACTAAATGTTTGCTAATGACTGATTACTATAATGGTGTTGCATTCATTTCCCTTAAACTCCTTAGGCACAAGTGCACCATTTTTCTCCACTAATACTAGCAGTGAATATTTTAGTAGCCAATGGCTATGTCATTAGTTTTGGACTTACCTGTTTGGGGTACACAACAGGAAATATTTTGCTTTCAGAAAACAAGAAAAATAGATTTATTTGCATTACGCCTATGAATTTGTGCAGTTATTCAGTGTCTGTTAAGTTAATGTTCAATAAAATATTAATTTTATTAAAATGTTTTATTATTTTATGTTAATGATTACTCATTTATTTCAGCCCTTTGTATTCAGCATGTATCTATCGAAATAAATCTGTTTCTATGAAAATTGAAGCTTAGGTTTTGTTGCAGCTCACATAAACTTAAACCTTGTTTATTTGGCCCGTGTTGGCCTTTAAGTTTGACATGCTTGTTCTATGCCATCCTCCACTTGTGGAAAATGTTAAAGTCAGTTATACAAAAAGCCAATGCAAATCCTCTATTCTTCTCTCCCTCGTAATTGGCTAGTCATTTCTCTTTTTCAGTTCATGGGGGATACATTTAATAAATACCTTATTTCTCACAAAATCTAATGAAACTAAGTTGATTAAAAATTTTTTGTTCAGAAGCCACTGGGTATATGGAGTAGCTTAAAGGTTTCTGAGCCTTCACCTATTGAATCTCAATTTAAATAATAAAGTCTCTGAAATAGAGGATGATATATCTTCTGAGATATTCTGTTCAAAGAATGGAAGGGATAGTATCATTCTTGACATAAAAGTTTAATATAAGATAATTAATGGGAAATAGAGAATCTGAAAATGCTCTAATCAATCTCCTTTCCTAGAAATAGGTGCTACTTCACATAGTGTGCCAACATTGGAACACCATGTGCAATCTGTGTTTTACATTTAAGGTTTTTGATGTTACACTGAACATTATAGAGATTTTAAACATTCTTACTCTTCTTTTTGTAGATCATTTGATGTGTTTGAAAAGTGAATGTATACATGTTGGAGTAATACATTTTGGCTCACATTTTAAGTTGTTCATTGACTATTTGTATGATGTTGGGTAAAATGTAATCTCTCTTTGCTCTGCAAGATAATTATTAGAACCATCCTCTGCAAAATGAGGATAATAATAGCACATTGAGTTGTGAAGACTAAGTAACATAAGGCATGAACAATATGTAGGACGAACTAGGCATTCAATAAATACTAGTGCTTACTATCTGATTTCACCTAAAATAAGAGTCAATCCAATCATACTTCCACCCTATTATTTTTACTAAGACCATAGCCAATTTCAATAAAAAATATCTATTCCACAAAGGAAAATATTACATTTATCTTTAACATTGCTGCTGTTTAATTGATAGGAAAATGAGATATTATGTGAGTTCGGTTCTCCCTATTATATGGTCATCTAAAATCATTTGTAGATAATTTATTGGACATTTTAGTACCATACTCAGGTAATCATGATCATCGTATGAGTATTGATTTCCTTTTATCTGTATGAAACCTCTTATATCTTCCACTGTCTTTGCTGAATTGCTCTTTTATGAAGAAGTAACATTTTGCCATGAGAGGCATGTAAAATATTTAACTCCTTAGCAATTTTTTTCTCTGTCAAAGGTTAGGCTTTAATGAGATGGATTACTTCAGGGCCTGGAGCTTATTTTTGCAGTTACTGTGTAGCTGTCAAAACCTTTATAGTAACAGAGAAATTATTGACTTTTCTCAGCTTAGAAATGACCAGTGAACAAAAGGATGATTGAGCCCACAGAAAGTGTTTCTTAAAAGTCCTCATGACCTTGTCATTACCTCATTTGCAGGGAGAAAAAAAATCCAAAATTAATTTCCTAAAGGAGAAGGGAACTTTATATTACTTTTTATAAGATGTCATCAGGGACAGATATATGTGCTTAATGTTGGGAAACAATGAACGATAATATGAGAAAGTTAGGTTGGGACTGGCTTGGTAATGCTAGACAAAAAAATTGAGTGTAATTCAATAAACATTCATTGAGGATATTTTTCACACAAGGATATGATCAAGATAGATTTTACTGAGAGTTAAGATTAGAACAGCTAGTTCTGTGTCCCAGGAGTTTACATTTTGTAAGCAACTAAAGGGAATAATTTGTCATGGGTAGACCAAAGAGCTGACTCAGGAACCTAGAGGCTTGCATTGTAGGTTCACCTCTGACTTGATTAAGTCTTGTCTACTTTAGTGCTTTATTTCTATTTAACTGTAAACTGAGGACTGCTGAGTATCCAGGCATCTTTTCAGACAGTTAACACACACACACACCCTGATGTGACTAAGCTATTCATTCACCTGCAGTTGTGTTTTAGAACTTATGTATCATTCTAGCTAAGTTTCCATGTCTAGAGACCTACAAAGGAGTCAAACAATTCAAGTTAAGATTGATTGGAATCAGTTCCATGATTGAATCCTGGGGATGTTTTTCAGTCACTTGGCATCCTCCAATTTCTAAAGAATAGCTTCAAGATCATAATGCAATAATTTGACATTTTTCCCCCACTTGAATGTGACAATGGGCACTAAACCTTTCACCAAGTTTAAAAATTAGGGGTTCTGTGAGGTCAATGTGAGGAATTGTTACACTGGAATTGGAGAAAACAGACAATTTTTAGTAGTAGTGATCCTGTTTTATGATTTCAATTTTGAAAAATGTTGTATAATTTTCATGGAATCAAAGAAATAAGAAATATACAGTCTCTTTTAAAATGAAAAAAAGTATTCGTATGCAAATGTTTTGCCTTTATATAGTGTAACATTTGGAGGCATAGCTACACTTTTCAAGTGTGTATATAGTGGGTGTGTTATGGACATGGGAGATCTCTTATAAAATCACTTCAAATGCTTTTTGATAGGATTAGCAATTGGTTGACTAGTTTTTATAGCAATTATAGAATTATTAGCTAGGCCATTAGTTTACAAATTGTTTCTCTACCATATTCTTGAGTGAGGAGGATTAGTTATTAAAGCAGTTCTTCGAGGGCTTGGCTTGGGAAATTAACTTATGGAATACAATATAGTTTTCTGCTTTTAATATTTATTTATCCAGCTGATTTGCCAGTGAATTTAGAAATGATCTACTGCAGGGAAATCCTCCCTGTATCCTATGAGAAAAAGATCTTTCAAATTATGGCTTGCTGTTGAGATTTTTTTTCCCTTTGGGGCATAGCATGGCTTGTTATAGTAAAGCATGTATGATGGATTTTAGGATGACACTTTATTTTCTAGAGTAGAGCTCTTTAAAAAATATCTTGGGTATTAGGTTGTCTGTAGCTATAAAAGTAATATTTCAATATAGTTTTTCTCCAAGGAGTGCAAAGTTCTTAGAGTATGAATAAATTGATTTATCCACACTACAGCAAGAAAAGGTGAAATAGAAAAAAGAAGATATAACCAGCTTTCATTTTTGGTTACTTGAATCAGCCCTGAGAAATCTGATATGTAAAGGGAAAAATTCACTCCCAACATTTATGTGTTGACTTCTACCCAATGATAGAGAAGACTTTGACACACTCTTCAAATGAAAGTCCATTTGTCCTTTGTATTTGGGGCAACTGACTGTGTGTGGGCCTGGCTATTTTAGAATTATCTATAGCCACACTAAAATGTACAGTAAGTGGATACGTTCGGGGAATGAAATTAGAAAGGCATTTCAGATCGGCAGACTGTAATTGCTTACTTGAAATTTACCCAGGGCATTTGCTGTTGACACATTCAGTTGGTGCAAAGGATCTTTAATTACCCAAAGCAACTAGTTTGTGGTTTCACATCTCAGTGGAAAGACAGCAATTGCTGGAGCAGGGCATTGTAAACACCATGCAGTTCTGAAGCATTCTTTCTGATCAAAGGAAACCAGGGTTACTTCTTATTAGTGAGGGCGACTGCAAGCATGCTGGGTTACTCCTTAGGGCAGGGGTCCCAGGATAGTTTTGAAAAGCAGCTAATTTTCCTTTCTTGAAAGCAATGTGTAGTAAAGACAGAGCTTTGCAACTGGACTGAGGTTGTGGAAATTCTAGCTCTGCCACTTGCCACCTCTTTGACCTTGGGCGGGTTATTTCCTTTTCCCATATCTAATGTCACCAAAGGCAAATTACACCTGCATCCGAGAGTAACTGGTGGGAGTGTTCAGATAGCCAACATGCATAAAATGTAGCACAGTGCTTGCCACATAATCATAAGTACAAATGTCCGTTCCTGTCTAGAAAGCCTGGTGGTTTTTGCAGGTTATGTTCTCAATGAAATATCTCCGTGTGGACCAAGCAAGGGGCACTGTATGAAAATCTTTTTCTGGAGTTGAGAGCACAATCTAACTAGTAAGATTATGTTTTCAGGCCCAGAAAGAAGAAATAATCCATTCCTTTCTTTAAATAATCATATACTTATTGATTGCTTACTATAGTCCAGTTATTGTACGAGGAACTGGTTTAACAAAACAGATGTGATATACTTCTTAGTTATCTTTCTAACCTTTTCTGAGACTGGCACATAGAAGGTTTTCATTAATTATTTTTACAAATTAGACTGTTTGATATCTATCTGATAAGGCTCTGAGCTCTCCTGAGAGGAACACCTTTCTCAGACATTTTCCAGAACAAAGTGGTCTAAATAAAACCCACGGCTCATCAAACACATCAGGTAAATTACCTAATAGAATTATTAATGGATTTTGGACCCTAACAAATATAATGTTAAAGTAAATATAATGAATGATGTTTTCCACATCATTCATTATATTTACTTTAGGTATCTTTGGGTTTGTTAGCTTGCAGGATCAACCGCACTCTCATTCCATTGTGAGTGTTTGGCTCATTTGTTACTTGTATATTTATTAAAATGCATTATATAAACATACCTTTTTTTCTTGTTTTAGAATAGAAAAATAATCAGAGAAAAACATTAGCATAGGAATTGTCTTACCACAGCCAGGGTTTAAGGTGCATTTTAAGTGGCCATCCTGGCTGGGCCATGGAGTTAACTGCTGCCATGTAAGTTGATAACTAGACCTTTCTTCTGTATCTCACTGGATAGGGAAGCAACAGATATTTTTTTTCCAATGGTGCACACAAAAATTATTTTTAAAAAGTCATTGTGATGGCACTTCAAAGACACAGGAAAGTGTTTTCCAAAACAAAGGTAGACTTTCTGATTTGCAAGAGCCATCCAGTCACATGTACACACATCTTCAGCATGAGTAGAAGCAGCGATGATCTATTTACAATGGTTAATGATTGTCCAGAGAAATGCTGGGTTGGTCTGGTTGATGCTGCATATATTTTTAATGTGTTAATCTATAATCAAGTCTGGTATGTTCTTAGAAATGGGTACCATGTTATTTTTGTGTTTAAGCAACAGATAAGTTTATGTTATAATAGAATACTTTTACTATTAGCCTAAAATGTCCATTGCAAAGAAGTACTCACAAACAAAGCTAATACAGCTACTATGCCTTTTGCCCTAGTGCGAGAAGATCTTTTAAACCAGAGGGATAGCCACCGGGGGAAGGCCTTTCAGCAAACAAAAGAAGAACAGGGATGAATATGTTATCTTCTTGGCTTCCTTACCTCTTATGCTACATTATGAGGCCAGTTGGTTGTGCAACAATAGCAACCAGTTCCAAACTTTCCCTTCTCTCCCTGGAGCATAAGAGCTTGGATTAATTACAGAAGCAATTGGATCATATGTTTTTAGACTGACCAAGGCCTAAGCGCATTCTGAGTGACCACTGTCCAGTGCTGCAGGGGCTGTAAAACTTACCCTCAAAAGGTACTATGGCAGTCCAGGGATCAGATGCAGGGAGGATGTCAGTGCACCTGAGAGCATCAGGAGTGAAGAGCCCTTTCTGGGCTGCACTAGGGAAGCTGGACCCTGGACTCCTCCAACAGCAGTAGCAAGGACTGACAGAGCTTGGAGAGACTGATGACCTGGGAAGTCCACCACAGTTGAACCAATATTCTACCTGATACAAATAACATCACCATGGTGACATGTATCTTTTCAATTAGGAGTTAGCATCTCCTTTTGAAATGACAGGTAATTAGATTTGTTAAAGAGAAGAAACACACACACACACACACACACACACACACACACACACGGAAATAATATCCTCCATGTCCTGGAGGATGGAAGATAGAAAATACAATCAAGTCAAGACCATTTAAAAAAAAAAATATATATATATATATATATATATATATATATATATATTATTGATTTTTTTACAGTGATGAATGGAGAGGGATAGAGAGTTAGAAACACTGATGAGAGAGAAACATTGATCAGCTGCCTCCTGCACACCTCCTACGGGGGATGTGCTCGCAACCAAGGTACATGCCCTTGACAGGAATCGAACCTGGGACTTTTCAGTTTGCAAGCCGACACTCTATCCACTGAACCAAAAAAGTTAGGGCAAGACCATTTTCATATCAGCTGTGCAACACATCAGAAAGAGCCTACGCTGCTGCATAGAGCGTCTTCTAGACCCCATGGTATCTGGAAGTAGTCTGTTGTCCAGCCCATGTCATATGACAGTCTGGCCTGTTCATTCATTCACTCATTAAAAATATGGATTTTATATACCAGGTACATTTCAGGATACATGGTTAGACATCTGTGCTTCTCTATGACTTTTAAATACTACTGTGTGATAACAGATCACATTTGCAAATGGAAAGTCCTTTATGAACAAGAAACTCTTCAGCTCCAGATGTAACAGCACTGGCTGCTGTAAACGCTGACAAAAGGATTCTAAGTAAAAAGCTATGCTTGTAAAAAAAAAATTAAGTTTACCTGCATTCAATAATATAAAATGAAGGAAAATGTTTTATATTTTCCCCAAAGGATGTTATCTGCATCTTTTAGACTGTATAATTCAGGAGTTTGATACAAATGAATATGCAATTTTAACTTTTTTTTAATGCTAGCAGGGAGGGCATAAATTCTATACAGCTTATCCTTGTGTACTTAAGCTATGATGATGTATTGTGGTTCTGATCCTCCCATTGTGTTGACTGTTGGAGTCCAGAGAGAATTCATCAATAGCTTCTTTGTTTTTAATTTCTTTCTTTCCTTCTACCTATTCAGTTATCTAGTGCTCTCAAAAGAAAGTGGACTATTAAGGACCAATTTGTTTTGCTGGAAAATATGTAATGAATAGCTTCAGGAAATTACAAATTGATGATTTACTGGTATCTAAAGTTACAAGGGGAGATTATTTTTCCCTTTTGTCCCTGCACTCAACCTATCAAAGTATCTGAGACTTATCTTTTTTATTATAAATTTTCAAGAACTTTGAAACCAATACAAGAATTTAGACCATTTTTAGCTTTAGTTCTACACATTTTAGCTGACAGGTTTTAGATGATTACTTTTTCAATTAAGCAAATGGTTTTAGAAACTTGTACTTTTGCTATTCAAATGTGTTTCTTAATTCTTCAATAAACCTCCAAAATATGCTACTATCCTGATATACATACCAAAAAATAGAGATACGCAAACTGTAACAAAATAATATTTTTCTGTCTTAACTTCCACAAGATAGAAACATCAGCCATCTGTTTACCCTCTAGATTTCCCCCAAGAACTGAGAGTCTCCAGGAATTGCCTCACATTCTCCTTCCATATCAATTGTTTTCAAAAATGATATGTGTAGGGGATGTCTTAACAATTTAGACTTCCATGATACCAAGTTTCTGAGAGTGTGGCCAGGAGTTTTATTTTTCAAATTTCCTAAGAAAATGTTGATGTCATCCCCAGAATGAGAATTGCCTGGGATTTCTTACTACCCATGTTTACTACTTTCTGTGAGCATGAAATTGGCTAACACAGGACCCCTGCTATTTAGTCTCTTTCCCTGCCCCTCTCAGCACTGTCTGAATGCCTTCTGCTCTTCCCAGTGCTCAATGTCTTCCCTGCATCTTGCTACATCTTCTTACTTGTTTAGTAGAACCTTTCACAGCTGAGGCCAGTATCTCTGCCTGCCTTCCTGTATCCCAGTGAATGCCAGCAGTTCCTGAAGGATAACTCTTTTCCCATTCGCTTGCACTATTCCTCTGGGCTCTTGATAACTTGCCAACATTTTGGTGAACGATCTCCCTTGTTTATATATTCACCATCGAATTTTTCCCTATCTGGCCACGATCTCTGGTAGAAAAAAAGTGGAAGCAAAGACAACATTTAGTAGAACACACCTGGGTTTTAGTCTTTCCTTCAGTGTGGAGGTTTCCTGTCTTACCTTTGGAGATATGAGGTGAATAGATTAAAAGAAGATGCTCTTTCTGTGTGTGTCCAGCTTCATACCAGGGCACAATGTTTGCTTAAGGGAAATTTCAACCTCTTTTTTTTTTTTTTTGATAGATGCTTATGTGCATCGCACAACTAACACAACCAAGTGGAGGTCCAACCTTCTTTTTCCTAGGAAGCTACTCTATTCCTTTTTTTATAATATATTTTTATTGATTTCAGAAAGGGAGAGGGAGAGATAGATAGAAACATCAATGATGAGAGATAATCATTGATCAGCTGCCCCCTGCATGCCCCCCACTGGGGATTGAGTCTGCAACCTGGCATGTGCCCTTGACCGGAATCGAACTTGGGACCCTTTAGTCTGTCCTCAGGTTGATGCTCTATCCACTGAGTCCAACCAGCTAGGCTCTACTCCATTCTTTATTCAAAACCAACCACAGAGGTTGCACCCCTCTGACCTGCCAGACTAAGATAGGGCTACTGAATGTGGGTGACACTGCTAAAACTTGCTGAGAACGCTGCTGGGAGTAAAGAGTGTTTCAGAGTATGTCTGTTAACTGTAATTCAGGTTTGTATTTAGTAAGCATAGAAGTTACACAAAATATTTAAAATTCTTGTCTTGTTTAGACATTTTCATTTGCCCTCCCTACTTATCCTACACAGAGACACATGTCCATGAAGATTTATTTTACTTTTATTGTTTTGATCACATTTTCTTTTCTTTCTAATAAATATTTTACTTAGTGTAGTTTATATTTTTATAGGCATGTCTTTTTTGAGCTATACTCTTTTATCTAAATAACACATTTCTTGTTGTTTGATAGTTCTACTTACCCTGAAATTCTCTATGTCATTCTTGAGGATGACAACATGTATCTTAATATTTTGCGTATCCTTCTAACATTTTGTCATACCACTAGCAAAATTCATAAATTATTAAATTTTCAGTACCTGTTTAGTACAAAATACTAATATATATATATATATATATATATATATATATATATATATATATATATTTCTTATAATGTCTCTGCAAGTTCTAGGATATTCACAATTTACAAATGGGCCAAATAAGCCTGAGAGAAGTTAAAGAAGTTCTGCATCAGCAAAATGGAAAAGCTTACTCTTTACTATTTCCCCTCTCTGCTAAATTTTTAAGACTTTTGATAAGATGACTACTAGGTTCTTCACCATAACTGCTAAGTCAGGCCATTTTCTTGGAAGGTGATTTTAAAATGGTAGTGGTTTTCCTGGTGAGTCACTTTAATCTATTATTGGATATTAATGGGAGAACAATGCCATCCCTGAACAATATTATAAGGATTAATATCTCTCTTGAGCTCTGGTGAAGACAAGCTCTGTATAA
The DNA here is from genome assembly GCA_963924515.1 of Vespertilio murinus. Classification (NCBI taxonomy): domain Eukaryota; kingdom Metazoa; phylum Chordata; class Mammalia; order Chiroptera; family Vespertilionidae; genus Vespertilio; species Vespertilio murinus. The sequence goes on along the minus strand of OZ004704.1, from coordinate 8,825,274 downwards.
AAATAAAACGCAATCACAGGCTAAACCGAAAGCAGGCTGTGTCTTCACTGCAGTTGCCAGCTGTTGGCAGCAAGGGCCTTTGATGAAATGGTGAGGCAGAGACCTGCTTAGAGCACTTGGGAGTACAAAAGCTCTGGGAAAGTTTTGAGGTGGTTTCCGATGAAGAAAAAGAAAGAAAGAAAGAAAGAAAGAAAGAAAGAAAGAAAGAAAGAAAGAAAGAAAGAAAGAAAGAAAGAAAGAAGAAGGGGAGGGGAGGGGAGGGGAGGGGAGGGGAGGGGAGGAGAGGGAAGGGGAGGAGAGGGAAGGGGAGGGAAGGGAAGGAAGGGAAGGGAAGGGAAGGGAAGGGAAGGGAAGGGAAGGGAAGGGAAGGGAAGGGAAGGGAAGGGAAGGGAAGGGAAGGAGACTTGCCTTCAAGCAGGGCGTTCTATAATTAAAGCCAGGTGAGAATTCCATTCATGCATTGAACAAATATTTACTACAGGTCTACCATGTTCCGGGCCCTCCACTACATAATGAAAAAAGAGGGCACACAAAGATGATGATCCCTGCTCTCACATAGATTACCATTGAGGGAGACATGAGCAGAAAACCTTCACACCTGCCAGGTGAGAGAGAACTGGTGGAGGAGAAGAAAGGGGCATGTCTGTGTGAACAGGAGTCAGGTGAGAAGCCAGGGGAAGTATATCCAGACATAATGAAGCCAATGGGAAGACTGTGGAGGGAAAAAGACACCAGTGGGCTTGAGGGATTAAATTTAGGGGAGGACTGGAATTTTGTGAACAAATGGCAATGTAGCTGGGTTTGTGCTCTTTTCTCTCTGAGGTGGCCTTGAGAGAAGGAGGACTTCCTCATTTGTAAATGAGAATTATTTGTGCAGGTATTTCCTGTCATTGTCCACCAGTCTTGAGACCTGTTGAGGAGCCAGATTCAAGCAGGTTGCTTAAGTGTTGATGCTTGCAACCCGCTTTCCTGTTCTTTTCCTAAGAGCTTCCACTCCAGGTGAGAACTGCAGGTGAGCACCTGGTATTATAGAGCAGGTGGAGCCATTTTTGGGCATTTGGTCATGTGGAGTCAAGTAGGTTATATATGGAACATGATGTCACTCTTCTTTTCATGGGCCCCTGGATGGAGCTCTACACCAATTTCTCTGATGATATTCTTCTTGTCATTCAGCCCCTTAATCCTTCATGAGGGTGGAGCTGCCCTTTACTTTTTGGAAAGTATCTGACCACTGCCAGGTCATAATTCCATAGGAGCTACCAGTAAAGCTATAGCATTAGGGGGGTGAGGTATTTGTCACATTTCATTTGAGGCTAGAAAAAAAATATTGAATTACTTGGCTAAATAGCTAACTCTAATAATACCATTTTATATTTATCTCCTGAGTGTGTGGGTGCAGCTGGATTTCCTTTCCTTTTCTCTTTCTCTTTTTAAACATATTTCTTAGTATGGCAATACTTTGAATAATAATAGATACCTAAGATGAATGTTTATCCTCTGACTTAAGTTCAGTTTAGAAAAATAATCAGCCTAGCTCAAAACCATTTTTATTGGTAAAATGATCATTTTGCAATTCCCAGAATCTCACAGTCTTGATTTCTAAGCCTGAATTGAAAGGTAGCAGGATGACATTTAAAATCCCAGAGCAAAGACAAAATGGGAAAGATTTGATTACAATCTTTTTCTCTCAAAGTATAAAATAATTTGTTTTTAAAGAAAGCAGTACTTTAGCTAATAAATATTTTTATTCATTGAGGTATTGCCGATATAGTTTCAGATTAGTTTTCCTGGGGTTTTAGTGGGAGAAAAGGCATTTAGACTTCAGTTTAGTGTTGATTTGCTGAAAATATTTTAAACATTTTAACACATTTGAATTCAATAGTGTCTAAATATCTATCTATATATCATCTATCTATCTATCAATCTATCTATCTATCTATCTATCTATCATCTATCCATCATTATATATCATCTATATATTGACCATCCATCTATGTTTAGACCATCCATCCATCCATCCATCCATCCATCCATCCAACCAATTCATCCATCTCTCCATCTCTCCATCTCTCCATCCCTCTATCCCTCCATCCTGCCATCCCTCCACTTCATTTATCTGTTAAGCATAATCTTCAGGAAGTTTGGGCTGGATATTTTGTTTGCCTCTCCAGACCCATTCACCAGTGTACTTTGTGCTGTGCCCTGGAGGTTGACCTGTTTGGATGGTATGAAAGGATTCTCCTTCCTTCAGACTTCCAGTTGTTTTTGTCCAATAGTAAGAATAAGAGAAGATGAGAGGGCAGGAGGAGAGGATGTCAATGATATTCCTGCTGTGACCTCAATCCTCTTCCCAAACTTAGCTGCTATCAGATGAAACAGTCATCCCTTCCCCCATGGGGCCAGAGTTGGCAATGCTTTATGTGTTACAGTTCCTTATGGGTTTTCTTCTCCCTGCCCACTCTCTGGGAAATAGTGCCTTCTTTTACCTTTCCTCAAATTCTGTTTGAAAGGCCGAAACCAGTTTGGCTCAGTGGATAGAGCGTCAACCTGCGGACTAAAAGGTCACAGGTTCGATTCTGGTCGGGGGCATGTACCTTGGTTGCGAGCACATCCCCAGAGGGGGGTGTGCAAGAGGTAGCTGATCGATGATTCTCTCTCATCGATGTTTCTAACTATCCCTCTCTCTTCCTCTCTGTAAAAAATCAATAAAATATATTTTAAAAAATTTCTGTTTGAAAGTATATATATATATATATATATATATATATATATATATATATATTCTAATCCATTTCCAGTTGGATTAAGTATAAAGTACAAATTATACTTTATTTTATACTAGAGGCCCAGTGCATGAAAATTCATGTACTGGTGAGAGGGTCCCCTCAGCCTAGCCTGCCCCCTCTCACAGTCCAGGAGCCCTCAGGGGATGTCCTACTGATGGCTTAGGCCCACTCCCCAGAGCGTGCCTAAGCCACAGTCTGGCCTCCCTATGCAGGAGGTGACCAAGATAATCAGGGAAAGGCACTGCTCCCATTACCCTGCTGCTGCTGCCACTGCCAGCTGCTACAACTGCCAAGGAGTTTTCATCAACACAGACTCCAGTCTTTTCACCATGAGAAAATGACTTTTCTTTAGGCATTTTTAACATGTCTCTTTCATGGGATATGATTCTTTCTTTCTTTCTTTCTTTCTTTCTTTCTTTCTTTCCTATCCTCACCTGAGGATATTTTTTTCCATTAATTTTTAGAGAGAGGGAAGACAGAAAACAACATCAATGTGAGGAGGACACTTCCATTGGTTGCCTCCTACATGAGCCCTGACCTGGACCCCAGCCAGAGAGGAGCCTGCAACCTAGGTACATGTCCTTGATCAGAATTGTATTCGGATCCTGCGGTCTGCAGGCTGAGGCATTATCCACTGAGGGAAACTGGTTAGGGCAGGATATGACATTCCTTTGTCCCTCCAGCAGTAGACCTTCATTTTTTCCTCCAGGAGTGATGTGGAAACCCTAGCTCACCTTCTTGGATTCTTATTATCCAAGTTACCAAGAACACAGAGTGGCATACCAGGAGCTTAGCTAGTGAAAGGTCAGAAAAGAGAGAGCTTGCCAGTGAGCCTCGACTGGTAGGTCCTCTTCTCTCCAGGCCTGCACCATCCATGGCTTGCCTTACCACACACACATTCCCCTCCCGCCCACCTGCACATACAACCTTCTCCTGAGCAGTCATGACATTATGGTGTCATGGACAATTTTCATTTTATATATATATATATATATATATATATATATATATATATATATATACATATATATATATAATATAGTCTATGATATATATCATATAGTCTATGATAACTAAAAGGAGGAAAAGAATGACCTATAACTTAAAATTTAAAAACATTGAATATTTCTCATTATGCTTCATCTTATAGCTCTCCCATTTGCCAAGTAGTGAGTAAAATCTCTAATCAAACTGTCCTGTTGTTGCCTGTGGATGAGTCTGGCTTGGAGCTGTTTTAAGGTTGTATAATGTTCTTATATAACCTTGTAATAAAGCACAGCCTGAGGCCACTTGGGACTCTTTGGTTTATGTGTATCATGTGTGTTGGGAGAGAAAAGGTCAGAATGCGAGCAGATGTGGACATGGAGGAAGAAGATCCAAGCTTTGTATTATTAGAGATAAACTTGTCTAGCTTTCTAACTCAGGCTTTCACTGTGTTATAAAAGGTGGCTTTTATTTATTTATTTTTTCAAATCTTTACTGTTGAAAGTATTACATATGTTCCCCTTTACCCCCATTGGCCTCTTCCTTCACTGCCTTATTGTCAGTGTCCATGGCTTATGCATATATGCATACAAAGTCTTTGGTTGATATCTTCCCACCTATCTCCACCCCCACCCCCACTTTCACTCTGAGATTCCACAGAAAAGGTGGATTTTAAATTGAGGCCTCAAGACAGGGTTGAAGTCAGAGGAGAGCAGTGAAATGAGACGCAGTCAGTCTGCTTAGGGAAGCCCTGTAGTTCAGCGTCATCTAGAATAATCCTCCCTGTGGTTTACATCTTTCTAAAATTAAGCAAATTTTATGCAGAAGTTCTTGGATTTTGGGTAAACAGACCCTGCAGAAATATATATTATGTATTATATGGAATGCATGAGAGTCAATGGAGGTGGTTTCATATAACCACTAAATTATATGAAAAGTGGCTTCCTCCACCCCAAAGAAAACAAAGTCATCCCAGATACTAACATTAAAGAAACCCAAACAACAAAAACAATTTTGTAGTAGCCAAGTTAAATTCGTACTTCACAAATATTCCCACAGAATAAACATAACATTTTCTTAAGCCCTGACCAGTTAAACAAATTCAACTTTAAAGAAAGGGAGTGTTAAATGTTTCTCCTCTGACAATGTTGTCCAAAACTGTAGTGTGGGTGGAATATATTTGGAAGGCTTTGGGATATTTCTTTTTTTTCCCCTTCTTTCATCCCAAATTTCCCCCAATGTTGTTCCCTTGGATACTTTAAAACAAAATCCAAATTTTCTTTTACATCATCAAGGATGATCTACATCTAGATAATTCTGGAATCCCGCATTTGGGGCTGAATTGCTTTAGTTTAATGATGAAGTTGAAACAAGACATTTTATTCATCATTTTTATTGGCAAAGGATCTTAGTTCTATGATGACAGACATCTTTTTTTATTCATAGTCCAAAGTTTTCTGCTTGTTCTTAGAAGAGATAATAAGGCTGAATTAGCACAAACTTAACTGAAACTACTCTGCTTTAGGCCTGCATATATAGAGAAAAATTATCCTTATGATTTTGGTCTCCTAATTGCTGGGCTACCAAGAGGATGCTATTTTGAAAATAATTTGTATTCATCAGAAACTAGTCAGATGGCTATAATTTCATTTCTAATAGCCACAATACAAATGCACATGGCAGGCTGGACAGATAGTCTGTTATCTGTTATCTAAGACCATGGTGTCAATTTTCTTGGGTTAAGATCTCAATTCTGACACTCACTAGCTCTATGACTTTGGGTGAGCTACATAACTTTCTTGTGCTTATGTTTCTTTCATCCATAAAATGGGAAGAAAGATAGTTTCTATCTATTCAGGCTGTGGTAAATATTAGGTGAGTATTATATTTTAAAAGTGTATAATGTATGTATCCTTTATAATAAAAAGGTAATATTCAAATTGACCGCCACACCCTCATAATATGGCTACCTACAACCAGGCCAGCAGGAGGGTTAGTGAAGGATGAACAAATGACTGAACAACCAGGCTGCGTGGGGCAGGAGGGTTAGTGAGGGACAATCAAAGGACTGAACAGCAGATTGCGTGGGGTGACCAGGCCAGCGGGGAGGGGGGGCTGTGAGGGTGACCAGGCTGTCAGAGGGGGGAAGTTGGGTGAACAGGCTGGTGGAGGCGGCAGTAAGAGGTGACCAGGCCAGCAGGTGGGGTGCAGTTGGGGGTGACCAGACAGACAGGCATGTAAGCGATTAGGAGCCAGTGGTCCAGGATTGTGAGAGGGATGTCCGAATGCCAGTTTAGGCCTGATCCCCAGTCGGGCATCCCCCCAAGGGTCCCGGATTGGAGAGGGTGCAGGCTGGGCTGAGCATTTCATGCATTAGGATTCTTTTATAAAATAGGTATCATAAAGTGTGGCTCTTGTTTTCAGTAGATCAGTAAGACTGCACTTCTTTTCCCATTGTAGATGCATTCACTCCTCTTTTCTACCCGTTTAACCATCATCTCCATGAGAACAAGGATTATTTAAGGTTTTACTTAAGAAGGGCCAATACTGTTTTATATTAACAACTTTAATGTTATAAGCTCATTTCATCCCTAGATTGATCTTGGAGGCAGATGACACAGGGAAACCAGGTCTTAATCATTGCAGATTGGTGACTCCACTAGAGTATTCCATGTAGCTTCACTGAGTACATTTTTATCAATAGTGTAACAATCAAAGGGACCAATGAA
>OZ004704.1:5730000-5935000 GCA_963924515.1 Vespertilio murinus | reverse complement strand
CTTAGCTATGACTCATATTTGCAGATTACAATGTCACATGTGATAGCAGCTAACATTTCCTATGTGCTTACCACATGGCACTTTATTGCATGTTTTGCAGATATTATTGTCCTTAATCTTAACAACCACCCTTATTATCCCCTATTTACAAATTAGAACACTCAGGCTCAAAGAGGCTATTTGCCCAATGATACTAAACAGCAACTGAAGGAGCCAAGATTTCAGCCTAAGTCTTTCTGACTCCAATGGATGATTGTGTAATTACTGCATTACTGCTTCTAGGCATAGCAAACTAAAAGGTGTTGGTAATAACTATGATCTTTGTGTTACTAAGGACATTCATAACCATGACACAGTAAGTTGTGTCATGCTGCTGTATGAAAAGGTTTGAAATATAAGATTGAATCTCTCAATTAACCGTTCTTGGTCTGATGTTGCACTTTCAATTAAAGATTCTTTACTGAATATTGGACAATACTCATGCATTTGGTAGCTACTGAGTTGCCAAATATTTCCTGCATGACAAATTCAGAAATGAATAATTTAGACAATAATTTGCATATATATTATATTGTTTTATATAACAGGACTAAATGAGGTGCAATGACTAGAGAGAGACACACTTCTGAGATCTACTGTCATTTTGTGCCCATCCTTTGTCCCAACTTTTGCACTCAGAAATGTGTTTTCAAAAATTGATCCCAAACCACTTCCTCTCTTTTGGTAAACACGGCCTCTCTCGAATTTTAATCCATTTTACTCTGAAGGGCTGGCAAATCTGGCAAGCTTCCTGGGACAACTTATTTGTGGGGGGAAAAGTGAAAACAACTGAAAGACTAGGGGATATTGTGTTGCTGTAAAGAGCTATAAGAAACCTATTTTTTCTTGCTTTAACAGGACAGGTGGCAGAGTGGTGAACCAGGAAATGCAGGCTACATGTTACTATTGTCACTTCATCTTTGGGAAAAAACCCTCTGGAACCTCTTTATGTTCAGGATATTAGTGCAGAGCAGGAAGTCATTCATCACACCCTCTTGCATGCAGGCCTTGCCTGCTGGATGTACCAGCCCCAGTCGTCATAGGCACCTGATGTTAGGGTCCAGCTCTGCTCTTCCTTCCCTAGTAATTCATTTGATTGTGGCATTTCTCAGTGTTCCTACCTATAAAATGTGATGACTTCCCCCTGGAAGTCGTCATTACAATAAAAGGAGAATGCACATAGAGTCAAGAGCAGCATCTGAAGCATAGTCAACAGGCAATAAAGTGTTATGGCTGATGAGGGTGAAATAGAGGAGGGATTTAGAGAAAGCAACAAGGAAAGGGAGTAGTGTTCAGGGAGGGTAAGGAGGGGGGGCTTTTCAGAGCCTCATCATTCATTACCTGCAGCCCCCTTTTCGCCTTTCTCTCCTTTCCTGCCGTCTCTCCCATCTCGTCCTGGAAGGCCGATCCGACCGTGGGGTCCAGGGGAGCCACTTGCTCCCGGAGGGCCTGGAGGTCCAGGTAAGCCAGGTATGCTACAGATATATCTTGGGGAGTAGCTCTCTCCTTTGAACTGATTACCTCGAGGTTGTCCACTTACACAAATGGCAAAACTTGTAACATAGAGCAAGACAAACATCTTTGGCTCTGCAAGAAAAACACACAGACATAAAGGCACCCTCTCAGGTGGGGCTTTGGGTGTAATGGAACATGAGAATGGGCATTTGCAATACGTCACGTCAATGCTCAAATTTCCATGACTATAAAGACACACTGTTCATCTCATAATCCCATTAGAAACTATCTACTCATTATAGATGATGAGTAGATAGAGAATTCTCAGTGTACCATGCAGGGTTGGTGGAGATGAAGGATTGATTTCAAAATTTCAAAATAGACCTAGCCTGTTTTGCTCAGTGGATAGAGCCTTGGCACAAAGACTGAAGGGTCCCACATTTCATTCTGGTCAAGGCATGTACCTTGGGTCGGGGCATATGTGGGAGGCAACCAAATGATGTGTCTCTCTTTCATTGATGTTTCTCTCTCTCGGTCTCTCCCGTCCCTTCCACTCTCTGAAAATCAATGGAAAAATATCCTCTGGTGAAGATTAACATAAAAATAAAATAAACTATCCTCCAAAAGGAAAGGGAAAATTTGTTTAAAAAGTAAAAAAATATATAAAAAATAAAAAATTCAAAATAAATCCCTTTGTTGCATATTTTCTGCAGGGATCAATGATAGACTTTGCTAAATAATGATTTCCTTTTACTAAAGTAATGCATTTTTTTGAAAATTAGAGATGCAGATGAATAATATAAATGTGAACCTTATTTTCACCACCCAAATATAATTATTTACATTTTGATATCGATATCCTTCCAGTCTTTTTTCTAAGCCATAGAGGAAAGTGATATCATATCATTCTTGCAGTTCTTCAACTTTTTCCACTTAATTTATCACAAGCAGCTTCCCATGTGAAAAATTATTTATAACATTAAACAAATTGTTGGATTTGTCTCTATTACCCTTTATGTACAGAATTCCCCATTACAGACATTTGTTTCCAGGTTTCTGCCAATGTAAACACCATGCTAGGATCCTTATATAGAATCTTGCATGCGTCCCTGGTTGTTTTCTTAGAATTTCTGGGCTTTGTAAAGCAGGAGGAAAAAGTGTTATTTTCAGGAAAACCACATTTTTCACTAAATACTCACGTGTAATGCCAATTAGTGTTAATTTGAGTACTCTGCATGTCCAGAGGGGGTCTCAGACTTTAATTTAAAATCTGCAGGATAAGATGCCGTGGTGTCCCATTTAAGCTGTCAGCACAATTAAAGACACAACCAAAGAGCTGAGAGTGAAATCAAAGTTTTCTTGCCTAGTGCCATATGCTCAGAACAGTGTAGACAATAGATCTGCAGCTATGATCAGATAGAATTTGGTTTTGCCCTCCCTAAGCCTGGCAGCTGAGAATGATGGATCATTTATTATCATGACATTTGGCATATGGGCTGAAGGGTGGGTGGTGTAGGCTGGGGACACCTGATTTCCTAGGCTAAATGGCCTTTGGCATCAGCAGTGTCTTGGATGGGAGAATGTATGTATGACCTTCCGGGCCCTCATGAATGAATAGTTTTTAGATAGTTGGACCTCTACTTTAACAGGAAATCTGTAAAATGCTTGATATCAATACCTAATATACTTACACAACGGAAAACATTATACAATGTGAGAAAAGCAATCAGATAAAGTTCCTTTGTTCTTTTGATCGTGGCATCAGAAAATTAGCCCGGCACACTATACCAGTTTATGGTACCCATGGGGAAATTGCAACATCTTGGAATCAGACCCAGAAATTTGCCAGAGCATAGGAATGACAAACTGAGACAAACAGTGTGCACATGTGGTTTGGAACAGATCTAATTCCTAGAAATATTATTAGTGAAAAACTGAAGCAACGTGTCCAAATATAGGCTCTGTATCCTTTACCAAATCTCCATGTTACCAGTGGGCCCTCCCTCCCAGACTCAAGGAGAATATCTTTGCCATGTTCTGTCTGCTTGAGTGATCACATGGCACAAACTCAAAATTACTGATCCTGTGGTTAAATTGGGATTAAGGCATTTTCTGAAGAGCCTAGCGGATCTGATAAAAATACAGGCTTTTCAGTCTCAGTTTCAATGTCAAATAGTTCCTTATGTGTACATGTCAGCCATGATATTTCAGATCTGGTTGGTGGACAAATGCTGGCCCAGAAAGGAATTCACTACAGACTGATTCATTTGCCTTTCAGGATAACCATTAAGGCTTATGGCAGTTTAGGTTTTTACAAGGGTATTTCTTGGATCACATGACCTCACACATCTAGAGGAAATAATGAACAACATAGACTGGTGAACAAAAATAGACCCAGAAAAAGAGAAGCAGTGATCAGACTCTCAAACCTCAGAGGTAAAGTAGGGGAGGGTGGGGGTAAAGGGAAGAGATCAACCAAAGGACTTGTGTGTATGCACATGGGCCTAGCCAGTGGCCATGGACAACAGGGGGGTGGGGGCATATGTAGGGAGGGGTTTGGGATGGGAATGGGGGGATAAGGACAATTATGTGATACCATAATCAATAAAAATTAATTAAAAAAAGAAAAAAAATACAGGCTTTTCAAATGCGCCTCCGATGAAGGAAATGAAAAGGGCCTTTGAACCACACCCCCTGCCACAATTAAAACAAGATGCAATAATTACATTGCTAGTTCTTCTTCCTTCTAAAAAACTGATCAGAGGAGGCTTTTGGAAGGGATTTTAAAAGATGCTCACACAAGATAATCATTAAAAGGCTTTCAATCAGACATCGACGTGATTCTGTAGCTCAGGCCAGGAGCTGCTTCTAAGAGGGACTTGACATGGAGAGAAGTTGCTCTGGGCAAGGGCGTCTCAGAAACTCGGATGAAGAGGCTGAAAACACAAGTCAGGGGACAGTCAGTGAAGACGTGTGTGGTGAAGGCCTAGGTTATGGTGGATAGAGAAAGAAATTTTAGATGTACTTGAAAGAAAGGGCATTACTATTTCCAATAGCCAGGCCACAAGGTGCTCAAAAGAAGTGAATTGAAACAAATGCATTCATGGAACAAATGGTTTGCTTCCACCGACAAGTCACTGGAATATTTTCTGGACAGTAGTCTAAATGCTGGAAGCACCCACAGTTAGATGTTTTGAAAAGCACTAAAATGATAATCCATCAACAGTCCTGAACAGAATTGAGGAGCAATGGTTTGTGATGCCTGATATGTGATGGTGGCCTGGTTGTGAGTGGTCAGCTGAGTTTTGGGACTCGGTGCATCAGGATGATAAAGGGGTGTGATTATAATGGGAAGTGACAGTGGCCTCACCCTGTAATGGTTCTTTATTTCACTTAAAAAGTCAAAAGCCTCATGGAAGATGATCTACAAGGCCCTCCTTGGCTGGACACCAAGCCTCCTTCTTCCCTGGATTCACTTTCCCACTTTCTCAGCTCTAGTCACATTGAATATCTTGGTCTTCCTCAAAGACACTAGGAATGTTCTGCCTTCCAGTCTATACACTGTCCTTTCTCTCTTGTCCAGAACTCTGTTCAGGCATGTCTCACTTTCTCATATCCTTCTTCCAGTTTTTTGATGAAACATCACCCTCTCGTGAAAGCCAACTCTTACCACCTTATTGAACATTGAAACATGATACTTCCCGATCCTCCCTCATTCTGCTGATCTAGTTAATGTTTTATTATTTTATTGTTTAAGGTATTACAAATAGTAGTATATATGTCACCTTCCCCCTCCCCCCCATTGACCTTCCATTGGCCTCCCCATTTTTTTAGGAACATATTTTTTTAGGAATATATCCATTTCTTCTAGGTTGACCAGTTTGCTGGAGTAGAGTTGCTCATAATACTTCCTTCACGATTCTTTGTATTTCTGTGGGGTCTGTTGTTATTTCGCCTCTTTTGTTTATGATTTTGTTTATTTGGGTCCTCTCTATTTTCTTCTTGGTGAGCTTGGCTAGAGGTTCATCAATCTTGTTTATCCTTTCAAAGAACCAACTCTTGGTTTCATTGATTTTTTTTTTTTGGTGTGTGTGTGTCTCTATGTCATTTATTTCTTCTCTGATCTTTATTATTTCCTTCCTTCTTCTCACACTGGGCTTTTCTTTTTGCTCTCTTTCTAATTCTTCAAGTTGCAGAGTTAGATGGTCTATTACTAGTTTTTCTTTTTTTCTTTTTTATTTTTAGGTAGGCCTGTAATGATGTAAGCTTCACTCTCAGGATTGCTTTCACTGTGTCCCAAAGATTTGGATTGTGGTGTTTTCATTGTCGTTTGTTTCCAGAATGTTTATTATTTCTTCTTTAATCTCTTTAGTAATCCACTCACTGTTTAATAGTTTGCTATCAGCCTCCAAGTGTTAGAATTTTTGTGATTGTTTTTATTGTAGTTGATTTCTAATTTTATGCCACTGTGATTGAGAAGATGCTTGATATAATTTAAATCCTCTTGAATTTAGAGAGACTTTGCCTGTGTCCCAATATGTGGTCTATCTTTGAAAATGTCCCATGTACACTTGAGAAAAATTTATATTCTGTAATTTAGGGGTAGAATGTTCTAAAGATGTTGGTTAATTAAGTCCATCTGATCTAGTGAGTCATTTAGGATTGATGTTTCTTTGCTAATTTTTTTTTCCTAGAGGATTTATCCAGTAATGGTAATGGGGCATTAAAGTCTCCTACTATGATTGAGTTGCTGTCAATCTCTCCCCTAATATTTTCCAGAAAAATTTTTTTAATGTATTTGGGTGCTCCTGCATTGGGTGCATAAATATTTACTGAGTTATAGACTCTAATTGTACCAATCCCTTTAGAATTATGAAGTGGCCTTCCTTGTCTCTTGTTATGGTCTTCACTTTGAGGTATATTTTGTCAGATATAAGTATTGCTACCCCAGATTTTTTTTTTCATTTCCATTTTTGATAGATATTTTTTCCATCCCTTCACTTTCAGTCTGTGTGAGTCCCTTGTTCTGAGGTGGGTCTCCTGTAGACAGCATATATATGAGTCATGTTTCCTTATCCATTCAGTCACTCAATTTCTTTTGATTAGGGCATTTAATCCATTTACATTTAATGTTATTATTGATAGATACTTGTTTGTAGCCATTTCTGCACTTTATGCCCATGTTCTTTCCTCCCTTTTTATTTCTTCTTTTTATAGCATTTCCTTTACCATTTCTTGCACTGCTGACTTGGTAGTGATAAACACCCTTAGCCTTTTTTTTTTTGTCTGCAAAGCTACTGATTTTACATTCAATTTTGATTATAGTCTTGCTGGATAGAGTATTCTTGGATTCAGTCCTTTGCTTTGCATCACTTTGTATGCCTACTTCCATTCCCTTCTAGCTTGATGTGTTTCTGTTGAGAAATCATTTAATAACCTGATGAGGTATCCTTCATAGGTAACTGTCTCTCTTTTGCAGCTTTTAAGATTCTCTATTGTTTGCCATTGTAATTATGACGTATCTTGGTGTGGGTCTTTTTGGGACTAATCTTGCTTTGGACTCTCTGTACTTGTGTAACTTTTTTATTTCCCATATCGAGGAAGTTTTCTGTAGTTATTTCTTCAAATAGATTTTCTAATCCTTGCTGCTCTTCTTGTCTTTCTGGCAGCCTTTTATACTTATATTACTTCGTTTTGTGTTATCCCAAAGCTCCCTTTGGCTCTCCTCCTGCTTTTTATTTATTTTTTCTCCAGTTGCTGTTCAGTTTGAGTTTGTTTCTCTAACTTATCTTCTAACTCACTATTTTGGTCATGTGCTTCTATTAGTCTACTATTGAAACTTTCCATGGCATTTTTGATTATAGCAATATCACTTTTGATTTCATCCCGATTTTTGCATAGGTTGTTGTTTTTCTTGTCCATCTGGTATATGAACTGTACAACTATTACTCTGAATTGTTTTTCTGTCATGCTGTATGACTCTGTTTCACTTATTTTCTTTCTTGGTGATTCCCTTTTTCCTTTCCTCTGGGGATTGTTTTGTTGTCTCCCCATTCTATCATCTGAAGGTTCAAATACCGAGTTATGGGGGGCTTGGGCTATGTGCAGTGGGAGTTTCGTACCACTCAAGTGCAACTAAAAAGCTCAGACACCAAGACGTGTAGCTGCTGAGGGTTGGTGGAGTCATGCTCACCCAGGATCAGAGTCACCAGTATTCAGTTTGGCCTTGTGTGTGCACCTAGAATTAGGGACCCTGCCTGTGCCATGTTAAAAAAGAGATCCTGCTGGCATGTGATGAAAAGCAGAGTCCCCTAGCACATGCCAGGTGTCAGAGTCCCCTTGTTCCCCCACTGAGACTTGAGTATCAGAGTCTCTGTTGCTTAGTGTGTTCTCATGCTGAGAATCTGGGTCCCAGTGTGGCCTTGTGCATGCATTAAGAATTGGAGTCACTGGCTCTTAGAATGTGTGCACTGGGAATCAGGGATCCCAGGAGCTCTAGACAAGAAACAGAGTCAATTCACTGGTGCTCAGCGCTGCCTCTCACATGGAGAATCAGGGTCTCTGGTCTGCTTGGGGGACCAGGTTGCACAGCTACCCTATGTTGGCAGGAGGTCCACTCCTGTGCTGCAGAAGACAGACTTCCCTCTGCACTTGCCCAGGCTCAAATTCAGGTAGTGAAGCCATCCTGTGTGGGCAGGCCTGCTTGCTTGGGTGGGTCTAGCAGTTCCTATGGTGCTGCAGGGAGCCTGCAGGGAGGGGGACGGGCTTTGTGACTCACATAAATCTGTGGCTGGGATATCTGGATTCTTGGTATCTGTGAGTCTGCAGCTGGTGTTGCAGGCCTTTGTCCCTAGTGGCTATAGGGTCCCAGTTTGTGTCTGAGACCATATTGGGTGGTGTTAAGGCTAGTATCCTAGTCTCAAGCAGTTCTGTTTTTCAAGATGGCATTGTCTCTGTGCCCATACTCGCCACCCCTGGAGTGTCCATGGTGGCAGTGGGGTTTTGCCATCTATGACTGCCAGTTCAGCAGCTCCTTTGGAAGATCTGCAGGATCCAACTGTCCCTAGTTCACACACACACACACACACACACACACCCCTCACATGTCCACACACTCCTCTATTACTCCCTCACTCTCTCAGACCTCTCCTTCCCTACCTTCTTGCCAGTCGCCATATTTTCTCCTCTGCTGATTTCCCCCCCTATGGTACTTATCACCCCCTAACTCTCTAGACTATTCTTATCTTTATTATTCTTTTTTATATTATATATCTTTATCTGCTAGAACAGCCATGGGCAAACTACGGCCCGAGGGTCGGATCCGGCCCATTTGGCTGTTCTATCCAGCCTGCGGAGCCGAAAGAGCAGAGGGTTCTCTTGCTCTCCCCTCTGCTCCTTCACCAGAAGCCCAAGATGAGAGTGCCAGCATGGTCAAGTTGCTTTTGTTCTGGCCCTCTGGTCCAGTTTAAGAACCCATTGTGGCCCTCGAGTCAAAAAGTTTGCCCACCCCTGTGCTAGAATGTAATCTCTGTGAGGGCAGGATCTTTGAGTCATTGATGTCTCCAACCATTTAGAACAGTGTTTGGCATAAACCTAAGCTCAGGCTAGGGGCAGAAGAGAATATATTTTTTTTTGTCGAAGATGTAACTTTTGTGAAAAACAAAATACAAAACAACTAGACAGAATGGAATATGACAATATCACAAGAGAAGGAGAAGAGATAGGATTTAGAGAAATAATCCTGAAGTCTATGTTGTTTTAATTTTTCATAGTGTAGAGCATTTAAAAATATTTCATATATATATATATATATATATATATATATATATATATATTTGTATAGGTAGAACATGAACATTCATAAATTAAAAAAAAATAGAGTATGCAATGAAAGATAAATTTCTCCCTCTCAGCCTCTCAGACATACAGATTCCTCTTCTAGAGGCAACCATTGTTGCTAGTTTCTTGTGTGTCCTCCTTCCCCATGTTGGCATCCTGTATGCAACTTTCTGCACTTTGCTTTTTCACATAATGTGGGGATCATTTTGTTATCAGTATATATAGAGTTGCCTATTTCTTTTCCCTTTTTTTTAAGCGGCTGTAGACTATCCATCATATGGATGTATCACATTTACCCAGTCTTATATTGATTGATATTTGGAATATTTTCATTCTTGTGCTATTATTAAAAACTAGAGGCCCAGTGCACAAAATTCATGCACAGGGGTGGCGGGTTCCCCTCAGCCCAGCCTGCACCCTCTCAAATCTGAGAGTCCTCAGGAGATGTCCAACTGATGGCTTAGGCCCATGGGGAGTGGGCCTAAGCTGGCAGTTTGATATCCTTAGTGCTGCCATGAGCCTGGCTTCTGGCTGAGTGGTGCTCCCCCTGTGGGAGCTCACTGACCACCAGGGAGCAGCTCCTGTGTTGAGTGTCAGTGCGTGTCATAGAGACTGGTCATTCTTCCTTCCAGTCAATTTGCATATGAGCCTTTTATTATATATGATAGTGCAAAGAGTATCTCTGTATATTTATATTTTTTACACAAGGTTTACGGCAGTTAAAAGCTTTTCCCAGTTTGCCTTTTTATTTTGTTTATATATTTTTTAAAATACTTTTTTTCATGAAAAACACATTTTTTGAGGTTCAAGTTATTGTGTTTAAAAGACCTTCCTTATTTCAAGATAACAAGGAGAATCCTCCCCCTTTTCTTTCAGTTCTTTTATTGTTTCATTTGTTCATATTTAACATTTAACCCATCAGAATTTTTCTGACAGAATGTGTAAGAGGGTGATCCAATTTTAGATTTCAACAACTTTAATATGGCGTCACCTTAAAATGTATACACACTTTAACAACTGAGAGCTCAATTTTGAAAATTAAATGTATTTTAATAAACACTGCCTTTATAATTATTCAAAATGTGTGTATACTTTTTTGGGGGACACTCTATTGAATAATTTATCCTTCACCCAATGCCCCACTGGTTTGTAATCAATTGGTTATTTTGGCTGGGGATGACCTATGCATGTCATGGCTTTATAAAGATTACAATATTTTTAAAAGCTTTATTGAGATTTAATTTACACAGCATAAAATTAACCAATTTAAAGTATACAGCTAACTGTATATCACAACCTACTTTTAAAAAAATTTTCAAGACCTGAAAACGAATCCTTATACACATTAGTAGTCACTTCTCATACAAAACGCTTTGAAGGATTGCATTGAATTATGCAAATTTATAGAATATGTGCTAACATGTATTTTTCCCACCATTATGCTTCTTTGGGGTTAGAAAATCAAAGCTCTGGAGATATTGGTATTCTTGAACAGATCTGTCCTTGATGTGAATTGTAAATGACCATCTATTCTATATTTCTGTAGGGATTACAAAGTAATAAGCTCTTAGATTTCAAACACATACTGAAAAAAATTACTTTATGGAACTGTAGATTTAAGAACTTTCATGTTGATGTGTGTTTTGAATCTGTGAGGCAGGGATGTAGTATACAGTATTTTGTAAATATATTTTTAGTGATGAAATACTTTATTCTTGCTAAATTAATCATGGAAAACACTTGGAGAAATACTGAATAATTCAGTGTAAAAATTGAACTTCTAGAAAATGTATGCACAGATTGAGATCCCTTTGTAAATAGTATTTTCCCCTTTATTTAAAAAATAAAACAAATCCATGCAGGTACAGTCAACTCATATTTGACAAGGGAGCAACAAATACTCCATGGGAAAAAATAGTCTCTTCAGTAAATAGCGGTGGGAAAGCAATATTCACAGGCGGAAGAATGAAATTGTACCCCTAATTTATACCACTCAAAAATTAAGTAGAAATGGATTAAAAACTTAAATATAAGATGCAAAACTGTAAAACCTATAGATAAAAACAGGGGAAAAATGCTGACATTGGTTTTGGCAACAAATTAAAAAAAAATATGGCATGAAAAGCACAGCCACCAAAGGAAAAATTAACAAGTGGGACTACAGCATACTAAAAAGTTCCTCCACAGCAAAAGATACAATGAATGAAAGGGAACATATATAATGGGAGAAAATATTTGCAAACCATGTATCAGGTAGGGCATTAATATCCAAAATATATAAGGAACTCATATAACTCAGTAGCAAACAAAACAAAACAAAACAAAACAAAACAAAACAAAACAAAAAGCCAATAAAACAAACAAACAAAAAAACCTAAAACAAAACAAAAAACAAGGAAACAACAACAAATAATCTGATGGAAAATGGGCAAAAAATCTGAATAGACATTATCCTAAAGAAGACATACAAACTGCCAACAAGCACATGAAAAGATGCTCAACATCACTAATTATCAGGGACATGCAGATAAAAACCAAGGTGTAATTAGACCTCCCACCTATCAGAATGGGTATTATCAAAAAGAGATAAGGAGTGTTGGTGAGGCTATGGAGACACGGGAACCATTGTGCACTAGTGCAGCCGCTATGGAAAACAGGATAACAACTCAAAAACAACTCACAACATTAAAAATAGAACCACCACATGACCCAGCCATTCCACTTCTGGTTCTATGTCCAAAGGAAATGAAAACAAAATATTGAGGAGACATCTGTATTTCCACATTCATAGCAGCATTATTCACAATAGGCCAGATGTGGAAACAACCTAAGAGTCTATTGACAGATGAGTGGATAAAGAAAATGGGGTGTATACATACGGAGGAATACTAGTCAATCATAAAAAGAAGGAAATCCTGTCATTTGTGACAAAATAGATGAGCCTTGAAGGCATTATACTAAGTGAGATGAATCAGACAGAAAGATACTGTAGGACATCACTTATATATGGAATCTAAAAAGTTGAACTCATAAACACAGAAAGTAAAATGGTGGTTTCCAGGGGCTGGAGAGTGGGAGGAAGGGGGAGATATTGGTCAAATGGTCAAACTTCCAGTTATGAGATGAATCTGTTTTGAGGATCTAATGTACAGCATGGTGTCTATAATTAACTATACTATAGTATATACTTAAAATTGCTGACAGTAAATCTTAAATGTTGCCACTATATACACAAAATGATATTTAGGGGGTGGATGAAAATGTTAATTAATCTGATTGTGGTAATCATTTCACAAAAACCAGGATTATAAATCCACAAATGACTATGTATCAAATCTTCACATTGTACTTCTTACACTTACATAATGTTATATGTCAATTATATCTCAGTAAAATTAGAAAAAAATAAACCCTGTAGTTGTGAGAAATGTACAATGGTGCAGCTGCTATGCAAAACAGCATGACAATTCCTCCAAAAATTTCACACAGAATTACAACAACATTCAGAAATTCCACTTCTGGGAGTTTACCCAAAGGAAGTGAAAACAGAGACTCAAAAAGATACTTGAACATCCATGTTCACAGCAGCACTTTGCACAACAGCCAAAAGCTAAAAGCAACCCAGGTGTCTATCAACAAATGAATCGATAAACAAAATATGGTACACGTATGCGATGGGATATTACTCTACCTTCAAAAGGAACAACATTTTCACACGAACCACAGCATGGAAGAATCTTTTTTTTAGTTGAATTTATTGGTGTGAAACCAGTTAACAAAATTATACAGGTTTCAGGTGTACAGTTCTACGGCACATCATCTGTACACGGTCCTGTGTGTTAACCAGCCCAAAACAAGTCTCCGCCATCACCATTTCTCCCCCTTGATACCCTCTCCCACTGGCCCCTGCCTTTCTTCTCCCCTCCTCCCCCAGCAATCACCACACTGTCATCCCTGTCCATTAGCTCTTTTTCTTTTCTCTTTTTGGCTCAATCGCTCCAACCACCCTCAGCTTCCTCCTGTCCCCACTCCATGACAGCTGCCAGCCTGCTCTAACTATGAGTCTGTCTCTATTTTGCAGAAAAATCTTGAAAACCTTATGCTAAATGTATGTTTCTACCTCCATGATGTAACTAGAACAGTCAAAACTATAGAGACATGCCCTAACTGGTTTGGCTCAGTGGATAGAGTGTCAGTACTTGGACTAAAAGGGTCCCAGGTTCGATTCTGGTCCAAGGGCATGTACCTTGGTTGCGGGCACATTCCCAGCAGGAGATATGCAGGAGGCAGCTGATGGATGTTTCTCTCTCATCGATGTTTCTAACTCTCTATCCCTCTCCCTTCCTCTCTGTAAAAAATCAATAAAATGTATTTTAAAATCAACTATAGAGACAGACAGTGGAATAATGATTTCCAAGTGCTGAGAGGAGGAGGAAGAGAGAGGTCAGTATTTAATGAGCAGAGTGTTAGTTGGGGAAGATGGGAAGTTCTGGAGATGGATGGTGGTATGATAATTGTGCAGTACTGTCATTACTGTCATGTGCTTAATGCCACAGACCTGTATGCTTAAAATTGTATTTTATGTTATGTATGCTTTACCATAATTAAAAATACTAAATAAAAAATATTGGAATGGAGAAAGTGTAGTGGTTTTCTTATTACTCTGCTAGGTGTTTTAGAGACAACATATTCATAACCCCACACAACTTTCATTTTACACACCAGAAAATTGAGACTGAGGGCTCAGGTCCACACAGCCATAAAATGGCTCAGGCAGGATTTGAACCGAGCTCTTTTTGTTTCCAAACACTTGAGTTCTCCCCTATATCCTGTGAGGTGAACTGAAACATTACTTCATCACAAAGGGCTGGACTTGATTATTAAGTCAAGTTGAAAATGTGTTTTGCCTGGAAATCATTAGGAAGAGGATAGGTAACCAGACAGCCAAAATGAGACGTCTCCTTGGCCTGCAGGGAGATTTCACAACAGCGGGCTTTTCGTTCTCTAGCTGCATGAGGAGTGGCCCTGTGAGTGAGACAGGATGGGGTCTTAGGTGTTCGTGTTCTGTGGCTCCTCATTTCTTACTGTGAGGCTCTAATCCCCCGCCTTCACCCCCCAGAACTGCTCCTTCCATTGGCTATTCTTACTTTCCCTTGTTCTGTCACTATGTCTCCTATAAGACCACACACCACATTGTAATGCTACTTTTGTTTTTGTTAACCTTATCCCAAGGCTATTTTTTTTCCATTAATTTTTAGAGATGATGGAAAGGAGGAGGAGAGGCACAGAGAGAGAAACACTGATGTGAGAGAGACACACTTATTGGTTGCCTCTCACATGCACCTTGACAAGGGCAAGGGAGGTATGCGCCCTTGAGTGGGAATCAAACCTGAGACCCTTCAGTCCTCAGGCCAATGCTCTAAACTGGCTAGGGTTGTTAAGGCTATTTACTGGCTTTTTCTACACCAACATATAAACTCCGAATCACTAACATTTAAGACAAAGACTGTTCTCCAATAGAGGCTCAACTAAGATGGAAAGAAGAAAAAATATTCTTCATCAACATTTATTTTTATCTTAACTTTGGCTGTTTTATGTAAAGTGCTATGATGGCACACAGTGATAAATATTGACATCTGTCAAACATATTGTAATGGTAAGTCCATATCGTTTTCCCAAAGACCCTTTTTGCGGTAGGTTGGACAGGGAGCTGATGTCCAGAGAAGTCAGGTAACTTCTTTATGGCAACCACACCAGTGTCAGACCAGAGATTTGAACCCAAGTCTTCAGTTTTGTGGATTCCTCTTAGAGAACTGTCTGTTCCATACACTCAAAGCTACCATAATGATATGGGCATGGGACCAACATTTGCCAAAATTCTCAAAGAAAGAGTAAACACCATACCTTGCTCTGGGATGGTGGGTTGCTCCAGGATTCTAAATCCACAAGAGACCGAGGATCTTTCATGAGAGCTCAGCGAGAAGCTTGCTTTGGTACCAGACAGAAAAACAGATCCAAGTTCTCAGAGATTTCCAAATAGTTGTGCTAAAAATAATGTTCTCCTTTAGTCCCAAAGAGTCAGAAGCCCTGGAAGTCATTCATCAAGCGAGGCGCAGGCAGGGGTTGGTTCAAACTACGGTTTTGTTTGACATAAACCTTACGAGCCTGCTTTTGTTGACCAAGTTTACAGGCGCCTCCACTTCTGTGTGCCGTGGCCTCTTTTCCAGATTTGTTTACTTAATTTTTCCCCTCTTCATTTGTTTTCCACTGAGAGAATGTTTCAGGGGGAAAAAAAATTACTCACTGGCTGGAAATTAGTTGTTAACTTAGAAAAAAGAGTCACTTTCTATTTGAGAATTTTCAAGGTAGAGCCTTCAGATTCTGGACATGGGGTGGTATCTTGGGGAATAACAAGGAGATTTGTTACGGTTCTGATAAACATGGCGGAAAAATGGCCCCTGGTTCTACAGGCTGCAAAATGCAACAGAGTTATGATTAGGGTACTGATGTTTTCTTTGTTTCCTGATAAATGGACAATTAATTGGGTATTCTTAGCAGACTAATATGTCTTTGTTCTTGTAGAGAACTGGCAGGAACAACTCAATGGGCAGAATGGTTCTTCAGATCCTATGACCACTTGTCTTTGATGCAATCAATTTCATTGTTTCTTTCTGATAGGTACTTATATCTCCTTAGCAACAGCACTATGTAATCCGTGATGTCATTAATGGAAGTGAAGTGACTGAAAAATCTTGTTTTCATCTTACTTTCTCCATCATTATTCTAAAGCAACTGAGAATTCTAATAGGGAAGTGCACTCTGACCACGAACTTGACCAAGAAGCTCAGTGACTTCGCATTCCCACAAGATTCATTTTGCCTTTGCTATCCACCCTCCCAACCCGAGGAAATTGCCTTTTGAATTTGTTGACTGTTCAAAATTTGAGTGCCATCAGAGGGTAGTAAAAGCATAAACAAAGAAGTGAGGCACAGGTTTTCACTACATTAGTGTAAGATCTTTTTTTATTTCTTAATTAAATAAAATTGACATCATAACATCGTATAAGTAGAAGCTGTACAGAGTTATCACCTTGAAAAAGTTTATATATTGTAATATGATTGCCATCGTAGCATTTTTGTCACATTTCACAATTAGAGTGCAATATTATTATCTATATTCATTATACTGTGCATAAGGTCCCTATGCTTAGTCACTACTCATTACAAGTTAGTACCCTTAAACACCATTCACCTTATCCTTGTGTCCTCATCCCAGGGTAAGCTACAGAGTAGGGCTTTAATCTTTTTTTTTCTCATCCTCAAAATAAAACTTGTTGCTTTTTATTATTTATAGGTTTCTTCTCAATTCTTAATAGTCTCTAACAAAGTGCTTATGCTGGATGGGATAGAATTAAAAAAAAATGGTTTCAGCCACTTCTATGCATAGAGTCATAGAAGTCTCCTGGAAGGATATTTTTGTTGTTATTTAGAGATGTCACACCAATGGCTTTTTACGCTGTACGTCAAAGGAGGAACTTGGGCGTGGCTCCATGAAGGTTCTTCCTCTCAGGTTCCCTGGACTAGAGAGGGGTTGAGATTATTTGCTTAAAGCATCTAAAACCTCTGGAACAAAAGGAACCAGGGTTCAACTTTTTCTCTGATGTAAATGTAGGGAAATTAGTAATAGGCGGTAGGATTGGCCTTTTTGAAAGCCCACTGTGAAGTGAAACACTATAGAGCACAGGATGGAAATGACCAGGAGATAAATGGGAATCTCGGTAAAGAGACCTAAAGGAATCTGGAATGGCCAGCGTGAGTATGTATATGAATGAGGCTGAAACTGTTTTCAGTTGTTCTGTCATAGCAGCTATCCTTTGCAGGATGGTTGAACACATGATGATGAATTGAAAGTCATATTAGTAGTGGGGTAACAAGAGATTAATCCTGGGATCATGGAGAGCATCCCCTAGCAATGGACAGGCATCTACTGGATTGTGCATGAGTAGTGTCACCATTTGGTGGCAGCTAAAGCAACAGGGAGAGTAGGCAATGAACGGTTTTGCTTTCCCCTTTTTACCTGAAAAGCCTTTACTGACCCTGGTAGAATGTTCAACCAGAGAGAGCCCACATTTAAAGATCTGGGGCACAGAGCAGGCATGGCAGCCAGGAGAGAACCATGCAAAGGGCACCTATTAAGTAAAAGTACTTCGGTCATGTTTTTCTAATTCTCCTACTTCCTGATCTGACTCTAGACATGCTTAAAGTGGAAGGAGAGGTATGATTGGGGAAAGACTGAAAAAGCATAGCATATTCTGAGCTAAAGAAGTGCAAAGGAAAGAGGCCGTATATTGGATGTAAAATTGAAGTATTGACTTATATTTATCTTTTTTAATATCTGAAAATAAGTCACAATTGACTAGTAAGAATGTTCATGTAACTGAAAATGACAGAAAGTTAAGGAATTTGCCTGAGATGTCATGAAAGGGCAGGAAAGAAAGACCCAACAGAGTTGGACTAGAAGAATGAGTTTGTTTCTTATTTGTACTCTATTAAGGACAGATGAGATACCATTTGATAAAATCAGTGAACTCTGGAGAGTGTTCTAAGGAAAAGTAAAGGGTGTTATGAGTGTGTTTCGTGGGGAGACTTAGTTGAGATTATGATTCAAGTTTGCCTAAAGAAATAACATCTGACCTGAAATAGGAAACAGGAGTAGGCATTAACCAGGAAGAGGGGTGGGAAAACACCTCCAGGGTGAGGAAATGCCATATGTAAAGGCCCTTTGGTAGAATGATTTTGAAAGAAGGTCATTCATTGAAAGGAGCAAAAGATGTGCTTGTAAGGAAGATGTGCCTGAACCGGGCAGGCAAGACTCTGCTGTCCATGGGAGGTTCTGATTTTGATCCTGTGGGTAGTAGTGACACCACTGTAATGAACTAACTTATTAATTAATTAACAGGAAAGGAGCAAAGGAAAGACCAAATAATATAGGTAGAAAGCTGCAGTTTAACACTCCTCAGGTCTGTCCCTTGAAGATCCTGGGGGAAGAGATTGGACAAAGAAAGAATAGACACATGCCCAGAAAAGTCTAAACAATGTAAAGAGGGTACTTGTTTTTCAGTCACACCTGGGAATAGGTCATTGGCCAGAATAGGCTTAGACACTGCAAGGGCTTGAAATCTGAGATACATAAGTTTCTAAACAAATGGAATTCCCTTTCTTGGCCTTCTTGATCTATTGGGACTCCTGTTACAGGAGGTGTACTAGTGGATTACAACTAGCCTGATGCTCTGCTGGACTCAGCTTCACCATGGAATGGAAATTCTGGACCCTGGCTGTGCTCTCAGCTCTGCTGGATACCAGCTGCACCTTTTCCAGGCCTGGCTTAAGGGAAATCGGCCTTTATTAACTGAAGGACATAACTACACAAATAAAAATCACTCATTCTCCCAGGCCAGTGTAAGAAAATTCTTTTTCTCAAGTTATTGTAAGAACCCCATTCCTACTAACGACAGAGAGATTCCACCTGTGCAATGCTTCAATAACAGAAGGACCCCTTGAAAAGCTGTGAGTGGGATGTTATGAGACATATTGCCATCTCCCCCTCAACCCTAGTTTGCTTACAATAATGAAGATGATATAAGTAGAGGTGATGCATGTTTCCACTTTCCTGGCTTTAAAGGTGAGTTCAATAAGATATAAAAACTCAGTTTGGTTTCTGAACAGAATGTGCTTTCCTTGTAGGGCAAGATGTGAGTCCTCATGACAGAAGTAGTTGGTGTATTTAAAAAAAAAGAAAATTCACCCATTCATCAAATGAACAAATGTCATGTTTCTCACTCTGTGCCAGACCCTGGCCAGACCCTGGAGATAAGGAGTTCAGAGAGAAAGACAGTCTTCCCAGGCACATGGGGCTCCCATGTCAGGGGGAATTTCATATCCTTGGGGATAAAGGTCATCAGTCTGATTTTCCATTTTGTATATGGAAAAACAGATTCCATTGAGAAATGATTTGCCCTAAGGCCGCTTTTATACACAATGCCATCATTAGATCTTGGGTCTCTTCTATTATTTCCAAGATTCCCCTGCAGAGCAGAGCCTCTCACCAAGACCTGATTCCTAACTTCACATGGAGAAGATACTACACTATCTTTTTAAAGACAAAAATATCCATTATTGTGGATAGCTGGGAATTAACAGTATAGTATTATCCCAGACCATGATACTTGATCCTCATCTTTATGCCCAAAACATCACTTCCAGTATTGTAACTTATAAGAAAAATTTAAAAAATTACAAATGTATTTGCTATCTTTCAATGCCAAACATTTCTCAGGAAAATGTTGAGAGACCAAATGGATGCCTTGGCCCCACGAGCCCACCATCCAGCTTAACAGTCACCCATGGGAAATCCTGCTTCATGCACACACGCATTCATTCATCCTTCCTTTGCCCCCAAGTCCCATACATGGCATCATTTATTCCATAACGATTTTGGGAAAACCTAGACATTTTTATCATCTTGGGTAATATAACAGATTGACACCATGCATCTCCATCAGCCCTTGAGGCCTTTTAACCAAAAATGAGCATACTTTAGATCAGTAAAAATGTCTTAAAAGCACTTTAATACAAACGGCTATATTTTATACTAAATGTTGTAAATGTGATTTTATGTAGCTATCAAGATTTTTCAGTGAAGTTTTCACAGAGCAGGGAGAGTTCTCCGATGGCTTGTAACAGAAATTCCAAGAAGACTTGGATTCTGGGAAAGAAGATTGCAGAGAGGTCTTCAATGTTGCGACACATGAAGATGGGGGTGGGGCTGGGGTCAGGTGTTCCAGTTGGTTCTCACTAACAAAACCTGCCATACCATCAAGATTCTTTAAGAAACACTCTCTAGTGGGGCTGCCTTTAAAATGTTAGGTAAGCCCGGAGTCTTGGAATTGAAAAGCTAATAGCAACATTTTCCCGAGAAATGTTTGGCATTGAGAGATAGCTTTATTTTGCGTGTGTGTGTTTTAAATTGAGATATAATTGACACATAACCTTATATTAATTTCTGGGGTACACTCTCCGGATTGCATTTATACTGCCCACCACTGTATGACAAGAAAATCCAGGGGAAAGTAAGCTCTAAAATGGCCAGTCACCTTTAATCTCTGGAACACAGACAGTGCCATGGAATGTCTGATTTGGAAGCGACTTCAGAGGTTGGTGAAGCCAGCCTCCACTGATGCTTGACCATGGACGGGTATTTTGTGGAGAGAACCGCAAAGCTTGTTCCCAGCAGTATTGCCAATTGTGCTGTCTCTGGGTTGGTTGGCTCCAAATTCCCTACACACCCTCAGCCAGAGGTTAAGCCCTGTTCATTAGTAATTTTACAGAACTAGTCTTGTGCTGGGAACATTAAGATGCTCAAACCCCCTTGCCAGATTGGATATAAGTGATGAGACACACTGCCTGGGCTGAAATTATCTCTTTTATCTCCCTGGGTAGATAGCTCAGGAGGAGATGAGAGACAGCTTTGTGTTGGGACAGAACTATCACCCCTCTGGTGTGGCCAGGGTTCAAAATGACACCAGAGTCCCTTATTCACTCGGCTTTTCTTCTAAGGGGTCTTTGAAGAGTGGGATTTTCTTATAAAGCTTTCCAAGAGTCCTTGCTCGAGGATCAAAGAGTCACATGATGATGGAGGAGGTAGAACCCACATATATCTTTTCCACACCCAAGACGTCAGCCCTGCTAATCCTCCCCTCAAGGCTCTGTACTGGCCTGGACCTACTGGTGACCTTTGCCCTGGTCATTTGCTGTGGTTTGAACTTCCTTTGCTTCTTAAGGCTGTCTAGAACCTCCCACTTATCCAGGTGGAGCTGAACACCAGCTCTGCTAACTCAAGGTGGTTTATTCATCCACGCAAGCTTATCCAGGATCCCCTTGTCCCAGGCACTGGCCGTGCAAGACCATTCAGGTCCTCACACACACTTCATTTTCTAGGAGCACTCTGGTTTTAGGTGTTGTTGCTCTTTTTCAACATGCATGCTCTTTCTTCCTATTTATCTACTTGGTTCAACCCAACACTAATTTTTAAAAACTATTAATCTTCAACTATGTGCCCAGGCATTGGTCAATACTTTTGAGCAGAATTGATGAGGCATCAGAGTCTGCAGTGGGCTAGAGAGCTAATAACAGTCAGGATTTTCATTATTATTGGTTTTATTTTATACATAGGAAAAAATGGAGGCACAAGTAGTATCTTGTCTGAGACCATAGTCTTAGACTCTTAACCACTACATGTTATGACCTCTTTTCAGTAACTATACACATTAAGGACAGCTAGTGCTACAGTGAAAAAGAAGAGGGGTTGGAGACAAACACTAAAAAGGGGCATATAATTTAATTTGAGAGATTAAGGAAGGCCATTCAAAGGAAGAGATATTTAAGAGGATTCCTGAGGATAACTTAGCCAGGTGAAGACAGAGAAGAGTCATGTAGAGTCCTGGGGCAGGAGAGGGCATTGGGAATTCTAGAAAATGAAAGGAAGGTGGGTTGGCATTTATATGACAAGGTGACCTACATAGCAGAGGTGGTCAAAGAAATAGGCAAGGTGGGGTCATTTCAGGGCTTTGAAGAGTGTAGATTTTACCTTAAGTGCAATGAGAAGGGAACCATCATCTTCCTTATGATTGAAATGGTGTTCTGGGTGCTGTGTGGAGAGTGGATTAGAGAGGGCTGGGAGGCTGATGCAGCCAAGCAGACAAGAGATGATCCTGGCTGGCTACTGTGATGTCAGGAGATAAAGCAAGACATGGAGAGATTTTGAACATACTTCTGTTCAAGTTCTGATGGATCAGATATAGTTTCTTATGGGAAGCTGCTTCTGTACTCATCAACACCAGCCAGCTCCATAGCACCTTCTTTCTGTTCCCATGGGCCCCCCACCCTATTATACCATGGGTGATGATCTCCATTTATATCATCTGCTAACTTTCTGGACTGTGAGCTACCTGTTGTTCATTGTTTTGCTCACTGTTATACCCTATCACTAGAACAGTGCCTGCCCTTTGGTAGGTGCTTGATAGATGTTTTTAAACTTTACTGAATTGGTCATCGTGCCAGTCACTGTGCAAAGTATTATGTACATCCTCTTGTGTACTGATTCAACATCCTCATATGAGGTTGCATCTTCATTTCACAGATGAAGAAACAAAGGCATGAAGGGCCAGTTGCCTTCATCTCACTCATGTAACTATAAAGTGTGAAAGCCGTGGCTCGAATCCAGTTCCAAAACACTTTCATCATCCCCAAAGAAAACCCTGTGCCCATTAATCAGTCACTCCCCATTCCTCACTCCTACCGCCAAACCTTGGCAACCAGCAACCTGCTTTTTGCTGGTGACAGAAGACCTAGGGGGTTCTGTCTGCACCTCTTGCCAGCTTGCACATTGGAGGAGCAAAGCCTTGGTGTGGATTATCACTGAATTTAAAATCCTGACACAATGCAAGCAGCCAGCAAGTAGGTGTTCAGGGAACTCCACCAAACGGAATCAGGCAGCAGAGACATACAATGGAATACTATCCCGCCATAGAAACAAACAGGATACTGATACAAATTACAGCATTCATGAACATCGAAAACATTATTTTGAATGAAGGAAACCAGCCACAAAAGGCCACATATTGAATGAATCCATTTGTGTGAAAGATCCACATGGGGTAAATTCATAGACAGAAAGCAGGTTGGTAGTTGCCAAGGCTTGGCGGTAGGAGTGAGGAATGGGAGTGACTGCTTAATGGGTATGGGATTTTATTTTGGGGGTGATGAAAATGTTTTGGAACTTGATGGAGGTGGTGGTTGGTCAAAATTGTTAATGTACTAAATGCCACTGGAGTATTCACTTTAAGGTGGTGAGTTTTCTGTTATGTGGGTTTCACCTCAATAAAAGATAAAACATTGGATTAAAATGCACTAGATTCATAGTAGTGGCTGTGGTGAAAGAAAAGAAAACCTATTAGTTTTTTATTTCTAAATAAATAAAGAACTAACTATTTTAAAAATTTATAAAAGATCGGAAGCAAAAAATCCAGACCTACCATTACTTGGATTATCACCATAAATTTTTTGTATAGAAATGCTGCTCAGTTTCCTTATAATTCAAAAGCGGTTCTAAGATAGTGTAATCTCCTCAGATAACATTCTTTAAATCTCAGCTTCATCCTATCTTTCTAAATTTCTGTCTTGCCGAAACCGGTTTGGCTCAGTGGTAGAGCGTTGGTCTGTGGACTGAAAGGTCCCAGGTTCGATTCTGGTCAAGGGCATGTACCTTGGCTGCGGGCACATCCCGGTGGGGGGTGTGCAAGAGGCAGCTGGTCGATGTTTCTCTCTCATCGACGTTTCTAACTCTCTATCTCTCCCTTCCTCTCTGTAAAATATCAATAAAAAATATTAAAAAAAAGAAATGCAGTGTTTCCCAAACTTCTCTCATGATGAGAATCACCTGGTGGAGTTGTTAAAATACAGATTCCTGAATCCCAACTAAGAAGTGCTAAACTAGAATTTTTGGGAACATATAGGTAAAATTATACTTTTGGGAATTTATAGGGATTATAAATTATACTTTTACCTATATGTTCCCAAAAATTCTAGTTTAGCACTTCTTAGTTGGGATTCAGGAATCTGTATTTTAACAACTCCACCAGGTGATTCTCATCATGAGAGAAGTTTGGGAAACACTGGTATAGAGAGAGCTAGCTAAAATAGAACAGGGTTTATAATTAGTGAGTGTGAAGGCCACGCTGGCCAAATTTCAGCCTAATTGTCTTTCCATTAAAGCCTGTGACATTAAAAGGAGGGACATCAAAGGCATGGGACCAGATGTGTTGTGTTGTGGCCACACTTCCTATCTCAGAACGAAGGCCATGTCAATGTGACTTCTAACAAGCTGCAGATACCAGCTTTCCATAATTAGTCTCTCTTCCCTCAGATGGAGAAGGAGTCATCTGAGATACCAGGGCCCATCAGGATGGAGGGCAGAGTCTTCCCAGTTGAGTGAATTGAATGTCATGGAACAAGCTGGTTCCTTGATAGAGTCATTGCCCAGGTTTATAGGGAAGTGGAGCTCGGGCACCAACACTTACTGAGAAGCCCTGACCCTCCCTGGATCTTACCACTATGCACGTCAACATGGCTAACTCTCAGAATCATCTTTTTTTTAAAAAAAATATATTTTATTGATTTTACACAGAGATGAATTGAGAGGGATAGAGAGTTAGAAACGTCAATGAGAGAGATACATCGACCAGCTGCCTCCTGCACACCCCCCACCGGGGATGTGCCCGCAACCAAGGTATGTGCCCTTGACCGGAATCGAACCTGGGACCTTTAAGTCCACAGGCCGACGCTCTATCCACTGAGCCAAACCGGTCTCAGCCAGAATCATCTTTTTTGGTGGGTGTTTTGGAGCTGAGAAAATGAAGGCTCAGGTAAGGAACATGCCCAAGGTCACAGAGGGACCAAGACAGAGCTGGGCTTCCAACCTGATCTGCCTGGTGCCTTAGGCTGTGTTCACTGCAGTGCCTCCATGCCAAGAACAGACCCCAGCACTTGCTCAATGGATAAATGAATGTAGCGAAATAAAATAATTTTTAATGGCTTGGATAAAGAGGCACAGAATCCAAACTAGGTAGCAGACAGTCATATTCACAGTCTATTTGTGCAAATACAAAGTGACATGATCTTTATAAAATGTTTATATTAACAAATATGCATGAAGAGTCTGAAAATTGCACTACCCTTTGTCGCAACACTTCTACTCTTATAATTTAATTTGAAGAAAATTAAAAAAAAATGTAGGCCAAGCCACATGTACAATGATGATGCTTACAGCATAACCTACCATTTTTTTGCCATTATAAATTATTTGTTAATTCAGTGGCACATCAACAAAAGGACTACTTTGCAGCCATTACAATTTATATTCTGTAAGAATATTCAATGACAAAGGCAAATGTCTATAATATATTTTAAAAAGTAGGTTATTAAACAATGTTTCTAGTATTGGAACATTTATTCTGGCATATACATATGGAGAAACCTTAATACCAAGATATTAATGTGGCTCTTTCACCATATGAAGAGTGATGGATCATTTATATTTCCCATTTTCATTTCTATTGTTTTTTTTAAAATTTTCTGCAAGGGACAATAAGCATATTTCTTTTGGTTTTGAAAGTCAATAAATGCCATATAAAAGCAAACAAAAAACTTCATTCTATCTTCTTTCCTTTTTTTTGTTTGTTTGTTTTGCTCTCTTTCTTTCTGTTTTTGCTCTTTAATGTATAGTTTTAGCTCCTCTTCCGGGTGCCAGATTTAAACATTTGGTTACTGTCCCGAATTTTCTTCTTCTCCACCTTCTCATTAAGGAATTTGAAGGCAAAAAGACTTGGATTTTAGACATCTGGGAATGGCCAAGTCTTTGGATTTGTTTTGTGAAAAGATGTATTTGTTCAACTGAGCAAGTGTGAAACAAATGCTTTCAGCATGTCTATTAATCTTAGTGGCCCGAGTGATGTCAGGGTATGCTCGCTCATGTTTTATGATGTTTGGTTCCATAAAAATATGTTTGGTTTCAAGACATTGGCCCCTGTTCTCTGTTGACGGGGAACGAATTTGGAGTATGGACGGCATCTTGGTTTTCCCCCAAACCTGGTTTGGTTTTGAATCATCAACTGGAACTCTGTGATGATTATGACTAACACATTTTGTGAGTTCATAAAAACATTTATTTTAATCAAAATCCCCAATAGAACAGCACTAGAACCAGAATGCCCAACACCATATTTTGCCAAAAGACTCCCGCTGGAGGATGTTAGGGATAGATTTGGATGCCTGATGCTGTTTATCACACTGAGGCCTCAGGTTCTAAAAGGTAAGGGAGGGGAAACAAAGGAATTTTCTAGTAGAGGCAGGGAACTGAAGCCTGATTTATAATAGCTGAGATGCAGGTGGAATTCTCTTCAGGTTATAGCAAAGTTGAGGTTAATAATGCGCATAACGGCATACAGTTTGCTTGTACTCCCAAGAATCATGTTGGAAACTTCTCCGTCTTCAATCAGCTTCAAAATTAGGAGATGGGGCAAAGCTAAGTTACAACGTTGAGGGGAAATGTCCCAACACACAAACGTGGCATAGGATTTTGTAAGGAGAAAAATACAA
Source organism: Vespertilio murinus (assembly GCA_963924515.1). NCBI lineage: Eukaryota > Metazoa > Chordata > Mammalia > Chiroptera > Vespertilionidae > Vespertilio > Vespertilio murinus. The sequence goes on along the minus strand of OZ004704.1, from coordinate 5,908,454 downwards.
AGAAAACGAAAACATTCTGCATTAAAAAAAAGAACAGAGAGAAATATAATTAGATGTTTTTTTTTATGATCATAATAATATTTGTTGCTCTCTACCTTTCTCTATTTTCTGAAATTTTAATAGCCAGGCACTTGTTTTATATAAAAAAAGGACTTATTCATTCATCCAACATGCAGTTACCAATCAGTAAGGCTAGAGATCCAAAGGTGATGTAGCCACTTATGTGCCATGAAGAAACTTTTAGCACTGTTGGGGAGAGACACAAATAGTTAAAAAGTGAATGGTTGCCACGAGGGGAGTACATTTGAGGTCAGAGTGTGAGTGAAAAAACAAAACAAAACAGTGGCCATTATATTTATCTGCAGAGTCAAAATTTAAAAATAATTAAGCGCACATGACAGCAATAACAAGGTCCTGAAAGAATGTCATCTCTTGGAGTCTGGGTTGTTTTGTTTTGTTTTGTTTTGTTTCGTTCAAGGACGGGGCCCAAGACGGAAGATGATCCATTTTTTAGGGGCTGAGTGAGGAGCACAGGAATTAAGGCTTTGCAACTTGTCAGTTTCTCTGAATCCTGTCTCCCTCAATGGCAGCTCTAACTTTACCGACACATTTTTTAAGTTCTGTAATATTTATGTGCTATTACCTTGCTGCCTCAGATCACATGTTTTAGGTAATCTTCCTCTGTAATTTTAAAAAAAACACTATATTTTATTGATTTTTTTTTAACAGAGAGGAAGAGAGAGGGATAGAAAGTTAGAAACATTGATGAGAGAGAATCATCGATCAGCTGCCTCTTGCACCCCCCCCCCCCCCACTGGGGATGTGCCCACAACCAAGGTACATGCCCTTGACCGGAATTGAACCCGGGACCTTTCAGTCCGCAGGCTGATGCTCTATCCACTGAGCCAAACTGGTTTTGGCTTCCTCTGTAATTTTAACTATAGCTGACAGGTATCCATTTCAGCAGGAAGTTAAGTGATAAAGATCTCAACAAATTGGTTAGAAAAGAGAAGAAGGATCTGGACTAAGTCTCCTGAGATTTTCCAAAGAGATTGTGCATTCACTTGGACTTAGGGTTGTTTATTTTGGCTGTTGAGATGTCTTTTTTTGGGGTGTTTGTTCATTTTCAGTGTTCCATCCATCTTGTAAGTGGTTGAATTTGCTCACATGGGTTATCTTCGGGTTAAAGGCGTGTTCTTCACTTCTCACACAAACATTTATTTAGTATCTGCTATGTGCCCGGCCTGTTCAGAGCTGGAGGGGGAACAGTCAACAGTGGGCAAGATCCTACCTTCCTGGAGAGATTGGTAATAAATATATAGACAAATAACTAACAACTAACTAAGGAAGTCAGTAATCAAATGCCGTGAAAGCGATGGTGATGGAGGGGTTGTATGCATAGGGCTGCCTCCTCTTATTGTAAATGCCCAGCACTGCTGCTATTCAGTGTGATCCATTTTTGGTCTGTCTGGGTAGGGTGGACATCTGGGCTTTGGAGTCAGAGCTACCTGGGTCCTATCACAGGCCTGGCGCCCCCCAGCACTGCTGTGTGACCTCAAGAGAGTCACATCACTAATCTGAACCTCCATTTCTCATCTTCTGTTTTTGCAGGTAAGCATGCCCACTGCCAGATTTGTTGTGAAGATGAAATGAGTTCAGGTGGGTGAAGTTTGAGGAACATTTTAGGTCCTCAAAACTGAGGAGGGTTAGTACATGATTTAAAAAAAAAATGCTATCTCTGATGCCTATTGCTCGCTCTGTGGGGATTGCTGGGATTCTAAATATAATAGTCTCCTCCTCCTTTATTATCTCTGGAAAAGTAGCTCTGCAGGTATATGTGTCTCTTCAAGTTGTCTTTTAGCTTTATTTATTTCCCAGGCATGTTAAGCTGAATAATGTCCACAACTTAACGGCCAGGATCTGTGAACATGTTACCTGACATGCAAAGGGGCCTTGTAGATGTGATGAAGGCAGAGATCTCGAGATAGGAAGACTGTCTTGGCTTATCGAGGTGGCACACCGATCTTATAAGAGGGAGATAGGAGGGCCAGAATGACAGGGAGAAAGCGATGGGAGGTTGGAAGCAGAGGGAAACAGAACCGGAGAGAGAAAATGCCATCTGTTGGCTTTGTATGGAGGGATGGTCCATGAGACAAGAAACACAGGCAGCCTCTACAAAATGGCTAAGGCAAGGGAACAGCTTCCCCAAGGGAACCCAGCCCTGCACGCCCGTTTTAGGCTTTGGACCTCCAGAACTGTAGGATTAGAACTGTGTTGTGTTATTTGTGGTTATTTGCTAAAGCAGCGATAAGGAACGAATACAGGTGAAACCAGGAGACCCTGCCTGAGCCCTAGGTGACAGTAACAATGAGGGTAGGGGGAATATCTGGGGCAGATTAATAGTGATTCCTTATGGGGGAAACAGGGGAGACACATGTAATTCAACAGGAAAGATTTAAAAAATTAAAAAAATATAACAAACCAAACCAAACCAAACAAAACAAAACAAAAAACCCTCAATGATTTCTGGGTTTGCAGCCTAACTCTCCCACCTACTAATTGTTGATTTTGTGAAAATGACAATCTCCCCATGCCTCAGTGTGTCTTCTATAAAATGGGATGAAAGTTAGCATACATTTAGGATATACAGGCTGACCCCCCCTCAGGAAGTATACATATTGTAACAGTTGATAGATCAATTTTGAAAATGAAATGTATTTCAATAAACACTGTCTTTATAATTATTCAAAGTGGGTATATAAATATTTTGGGGACACCCTCTATATTAGAAAATTGGCATGTGGTAAGTGCTCAAGAAATGCACATTGTCATTAATAGAAACGAGTTCTTGCTGAAATAAATCACTGTCTCCCTGGAATAATGTAAAATGAGTGAATTGTTGCCATCAACGTGCTGGTAGACATTTACCAGGCAGTGGCGGAGGGATATGGAAGGATTAGTTTAGTTAGTATGCATGTTCATTTTCAGAGACTTTCCCCCCCATGGGGGCCAATGGTCATTTCTTTCCCTTCCTGTTCACACGTGAGAAAAGAAGTATAAATGGGGTGATAGGCATGGATGCTTCTCATAACTCTGCTTTGTCTCTTGGTTATAATTCAAAATTGACCTTGAAGCTGTAGCAGGCAAATAGATGGCATCCTTTGAGCTTTTTGCAGCTCTGTTTGTCCGTGGCAGACCACAAGCTAACTTGGTTCTGCTTTGCTAAAAGTTATTCCTCTGATAAACTCTGAAAACCCGGGAAAAGGGATGTTCACATGAAATAATTGTGAATCTTCTAAATCTATCTGGTTAGGGCAATTCTGTTCTCTAGTATAATTTTACTTTTGAAAACCAGAAGGTTTGCCATTGTACGAATTTAGCCTAAGAAAATAGTTTTTAATTCAATAAAAATGTCTACATTCGAAGATGTTTTTAAAAATGGAATAAACCAAAAAGTTAGACAATATGGAGAATCGTTAAATACATTACAAAACTGTCACTCAGTGCTTATAATTGCTTTACTATAATAAGGGAACTATTTTCAATATACTTTTAAGAGAAAAACTGAGAGACAAAGTTGTGTGTGGTGTAAGCATAATGTTTATAATGATTATCACTCACATGTTAACAGCCCAGCAGAAAGTATACCAAAATTCTGACATCCATTGTGTTAAGGTGGTGGAATTATGAATCTTTCCTCTTTATTTTCCAAATATTTTGTGATATACTATTGTTATTTATATATCTAAGGAAAAATAGTTTAAAAAACATAAAGCAATAAGCCAAAGATTCCAAATAGTGTGGAAAAGGTCCAAGAAAATTATGAATGCACACAGTTACAACTTAATGAAACTGCCCAAGGAATTCTAATTTCCTAGATCCGTGCTGAGGCCAAAGAAAACAGGGTGGGAAGTCCTGGCCAAGAGCACTTAGCAGGGCTTGTGGAGACCTGTTTAGCACATACGCTTTCTTGGCCTCATGAAACAAAAGAGAGTTTTGCTTTCCAAAATAACTCAGTTCTGATTGTATCAGCAACCTCCCTTCCAGCACAGGGGCTATGGAGGAACAAACCAGCAGGATATTTATTGTCTATTGAGGGCTCGCTCTGTGCCAAGCTCTGTGCTACGTGCTTTACATTGATTGTCCTCTCAGGTCTGCTAGGCAGGGCCTGTTGGGAGAATGTTACAGGCCAGATGAGGGATGCTCAGAAAAGTGAACACAAGTCATTGGGGCAGAGGCGGCTTCAGACCCTGGGCTGTGGGACTCCACTGCTCATTACCTCAACTGGTTGGTACTTAGCTCACCAGGCTGCCCTGAGACCCTCAGCCACTCTCTTTTTGAGAGATCCAACAATGTGTCACTGTATGTGTAGCTCCCTACTGCGGCTGTGCATGGGGAATTTTTTAGTTTAGTTTTAAATAGGTAGTAAGTACACAATGGTGTTTGAGAACTTCATATAATAAAAAGCATAATACTGTCTAAATCTTTCTTCCACATCCATCCCTCATCCCCCAGTTGGTCTCCCCTGAGAAAAACACTGTACGTGGGGATCCATTCTCAAGTTTTAATGACTTAGAATCAAACTCCAAGGCTTTCCCAGGAACCTGGACTCTTTTTTCTTCTTCTTAATTCTCACCTGAAGGATATTTTTCCATTGATTTTTAGAGAGAGAGGGAAAGACAGAGCAAAGTATTTAAAAAATATATATATATTTTATTGATTTTTTACAGAGAGGAAGAGAGAGGGATAGAGAGAGTTAGAAACATCAATGAAAGAGAATCATCGACCAGCTGCCTCCTGCACACCCTCTACTGGGGATGTGCCCACAACCAAGGTACATGCCCTTGACCAGAATCGAACCCGGGACCCTTCAGTCCAGAGTCCGATGCTCTATCCACTGAGCCAAACCGGTTCCGGCCAAAGCAAAGTATTGATGTGAGCAAAATATTGATGCATGCAGCTTTTCTGGAACAGAAAAATTTACTAAAATAAGGTTACCTTTTCTTGGTTTTGAAAAATCAAACAATTTTGGTTGAAAATGTTTGTAAGCAGAAGTGGAATTGAAAATCAATCTCAAAATTCCATGTGTCCTTGGGCCTCAATTGGAGGACTGAGAAGAGGCTGGCCTGGAGAGACGGGGTATCTCAGCTTGGGCTGCTATAACAGAATGCCATAGACTGGGCGGTGTAAACAACACACAGTTATTCCTCACAGTGTGGAGGCTGGGAAGTCTAAGATCACCGTGGCAGACAACGGGGTTCTGAGTGAGAGCGCTCCTCCTGGCTCCCAGATGGCTACCTTCTTGTTACACTGTCCCATGGTGGAGAGATGCAGCTCTGGTGTCTCTTCCTCATCATATACAGCCACTAATTCCATCGAGGGGGCTCCGCCCTCATGACTCATCTAAACCTAATTACCTCCTCCCAAAGGCCCTACCCTCAAATACTCTCGCATTGTAGTTTAGAGTTTCAACACATGAATTTGGGGGAACACATTAGGCTTCTTGCCCACTCTGCCAATGTCCAGCTAAGTGCTCTTGGGTAAGTTATTCCAATTGTTGGGCTTTAATGTCTCCATCTAAAAGGAAGCTGGTTGGATCAGTTCAAAAGTATCCAAAGTGTTTCCCAGGAGGACTTAAGGTCTCTTTGGGGCTGAGATGAACTGAAGTGTTGGTGAATGAGCAAGCGGGTTTCTACCCTCAGATTCAGATAGGGCTGGTCTAACTTTTACTTTATGGAGGTTATCAGCTCGCTCCTCACCATCATCATTCCACAAGAAGAAGCTTCAATCAATCAATCAACCAACCAATCAATCATCTATCTACTATCTATCTATAAATCATCTACCTACTTATCATGTAACTATCTTCCTACCTTCTTATCTATTAACTATAGATAAGATATATCAACATCTCTTTAGTATTTAACTCCAAGCTGTTCAGATTTACCAGCTTTTCCACTAATGTCCTTTCTCTGTCCCAGGACTCAATCCAGTATACCCCATTGCATTTAGTGTCTTATTTGATTTTGCCTCTGATTAAAATTTGGTTCCAAACAATGGTTCCAGAATAATAATAAGAATATATGTTTGATATCCTCTGGATTAACTGCTTGCTAGATGTCTTCCACTTGTTTGGGCTTGAGGCTGATAGGATGTATGAGGATTAGTTGTGGTGTAGGGAAATAAGCAAGGTCTTCAGATTCAGGCAGGGCTGGTCTAATGTTTACTTTCTGGAGGTTATCAGACAAGTTAGCTGAGGTCCCCTGAACTTCAGGATTCTCATCTGTAATATGGGAGAGGTTTATCTAATTTGCATGTTCTGAATATGTAGTATGTTTGACAGAAGGAGAGTTCTATGGTGGCTGTTTCCCAGGTCCATATGGTATCACTGGTCCTTAAACAAAAAGCTTCCTAGGTCTATCACTTCCATGTGTGTATCAATGGTATGGGCCTCCCAACACTCTTGTTCCAAATGCCCCATTGAGCCTTTTAAACATTTGCATGTGCCTAGTGATACTTAACAGCAGCCTGCTCTTCTGCTCCAAGAAAAGACCCTCTGATATGTAGTGTCTTGATCATAATGTTGAGATGGAATTTATAAACATGCATCATAGTTCAGTTGTTCCAAATTGGAAAAAAAGTACACTATCAATGCATGCTATTCATAGAAAAATTAGACTATATGGATGACAAAGAAAGAAAACAAAAACCAGCTGTAATCAGACCACCCAGCAGTAACCCTGTTATCATTTGGGATCTACATTGGAAAGATGCATATCCTCCCTCTTCCTTCTTTTGCCATTGCACTATTCTGTCATTACTTTTAAAAAATCTTATTGTTATTACTATGTATAGGATCGTATTTCCATGTAATAAAATACAATTCTGCAGTGTAATTTTTAAATTGAGTTATATAGATGTATTGAAATTATCTTAACTAATTCCCTATTGTAGGATGTTGGGCTGTTTTTAATTTTTGCTTTTGCCAATAACATTGCAATGCACATCCTTCTGCTGAAATCTTTGTGCACCATCCTCCAGTTTGGAAGTTTGAAGCTGGCAGCTGTCATAGTCTACCACAACCTCTCTACCTCTTCCTTCTTATAGAAAACCCGTATTGTTTGTGCTTGTACTTGTTCGTAGGTTGACTGTGTGCTCCTCAGAGGGAAGTATGTATCTTCATCTCCTCTCCATTATGTAGAGGGACCTCTGTGTGTTTTTACTCTCAGCCTGTAAGCCTGAACGTGCACCTATGTTTCTGGTTCTTAGATATTTGATGTCTGATTTCCTAACTCTGGTTCATTTCTCAGTCATTCAACAGATATTTATCCAGTACCTATAATGTGCAAAGCCCAGATACAGGCACTGGGGAAACAGAGCAAGTAAGATGGAAAGTAGTCTGCTCTGCCCTTGGGAGTGTAGAATGATTGACAGACATCAATCAAGGGAACAAAAGCAGTGATAATTTCCAATGAAGGTAAGTGCCTAGAAAACTAGAAGGCAGTTAGGGGATGGTGAATCTTGGGGAGGAGATCAAAGGAAGTTTCTCAAAGAAGATGTGGGTACGGAGGGACAAGAATTCTCCCCAGAGACACTGCAGTGGGAAAAACCCAGGCTGTTCCCAAAGCAACAAGAAGGAGATGAGTTGGCCAGGAGGGAGCAAGAGTGTTAGGATGGGCCCTGAGGGGCTATAGAGGGGCTAGATCAGGGGTGGGAAAACTTTTTGACTCGAGAGCCACGATGGGTTCTTAAACTGGACCGGAGGGCTGGAACAAAACCAACCTGACCATGCTGGCACTCTCATTTTGGGCTGCTGGTGAAGGAGCGGAGGGGAGAGCAAGAGAACCCTCTGCTCTTTCGGCTCTGCAGGCCGGATAGAACAGCCGAACAGGCCGGATCTAGCCCAGCCATGGGCTAGTTTGCCCATGGCTGGGCTAGATCATACTGGATCTCAAGAACCTGGGGAGGAGTTTAGATGTTATTTGAAGTTCAACAGGAAGCTCTTGAAGGAAGCAGGAGAGGAACATGATCTGGTTTTCATTTATTTTTAAATCACTCTGCTCAAATTTTATCCTAAGCCAAAATTATCCAGATGATAGACCCTTTTCAGGGAGAGCAATAGCTTCTCCATAGATACTGTCTAGGAAGAAGGAACATGGTTTTTGGAATTTCAGCTTCCTGAGCTTTTTAGGTTTCTCAATGCGGCACATGCTGTTATTAAATTGATACCCATTCCCGCTTTGCTACCAGAATTCTGGTTTTGTCAGGTGGCAATATATGCCCACTTCCCAGCCTCCTTTGTGGGTGGCCTTGGGAGGCCTGTGACATAATTATAGCCAATTAAGTATAAGAAAACATCGTGTGAATAATGCTGGAAAGGTTCTTACTTTCCCAATGGAAGGACACAGACACAACTGACTAACACAGAGGTGACATCTCAAAGCACAGAGCCATCTTGTTATCCTTCAATGACAAGCGTGAGTAGGACAGATAGCATGCTAAGAGGAAAGAGTTGGAGGAGAGAAGCAGTCTGTGTCTCTCTGGCTTTAACGAGCAGCTGAACCAATGGCAGCAGCCCCCTGCTTTTTTGTTGTGAAGAAATAAAGAATCCCTACTAATCCCAGCTGCTGTTACTCAGGCATTCTGTTGATTGCAGCCAAAGCATTCCCAACTAATGTTTATCACGGAGGCAAAGTGGGAACTGACTCCATTAGTAATTCACAGAATATTAGGCAAATCATAAAAATTCTGAAAATCCCAGTGTATATTTAAACTGAAATGATTACTGAACCCAGCGTGGGAAGCCTGGGAATGTGCTAGTCCAGTGGTCGGCAAACTCAGTCAACAGAGCCAAAAACCAATGGTACAACAATTGAAATTTCTTCTGAGAGCCGAAAACTGACTTCTGTGTGTAGGCCATGAAGTTTCAATTGCACTGTATGTGCGCGCCCACATGTGGTATTTTGTGGAAGAGCCACACTCAAGGGGCTCGCAAGCCACAGTTTGCCGACCACTGTGCCAGTCAATGGTCACATAATATAAGAAAGATTTCTGTAGTGCCCTGTGCATATCCTTTACCTGAGAGGTGAGACCTGCCAAAGATTTTGCTGCAAAGATGGTTGTTGGGCTTTCTTTCTCTCTCACATTGTTTGGTTCCCATTATCTCAGATCTCATGGAAGATGGAACAATACCCTTACCCCAGGCAGGCCTGCCTTGACTGTGCCATTTAGAGTTCCAAGTACTTATCTAGATCAGAGAACACACTTAACTGATCCTGATCGCTGAGCTGATCATTCCAATGCCTTTGAGTCAGAGCCATCCCCTTTTCAATGGTGCAATTATTGAAGTGGGTCTCTCTGGGTAATCCCTCTATAGTAGAACTTACAACATGAGCATCATAAATACCTACTATATTATAGGCACTTCATGAAGCATTTTATAAACATTATCCTAATTTTTTTTTTTAGGACACAAAAGTTTCTTTAATTTTTTTTTTCGGGGGGAAGGGATGCCACACATCTACTTAATTAAGAGAAACATTTTTTATTAGAACAGAAGTCTTTTTTTTGTATCATGCCATGAATTCATAGGGAATGGGTTCCAGCAGCTCAAAATCCTTTCCATTGGTTCTCACAAAGTGTGCTTCTCTGGGTAGAGCAGGCTGACACTTTAGTTGAACCCAAGTACCTTCCTTTCTGGCTTCCTTCTTTTTCTAATTATTTCTCTTCAGAAGTTTTAATAAGCTATCTTGGCTCTTAGAGTGCTTAATATGCTCCATACATATGTTAATTCTCTTAGCAAAAATCTTGCCCTTAACTTTCTTGTTCATAACAATGTCCATGGCATGCTGGGTGACATTGTAGGTTCTTCCAGTTTTGCCATGCTAACATTTGTGGGTTATTCCTTTTTTGAACAATGCCCATTACCTTGATGTCAAAATATCACCTTTGTTATACATTTGCATGTATGTGGCCAAAAGAACAACTCCATGTTTTCCAAAGGCCTAGAGAACATATAGCAGGTGCTTCTCCTCTTTCCCTTGGTGTTAGTCATTTTGGCAAATTACTGGAAGATGATGGTTCTGGTCGAAAAACTCTGACCCTCATTTAATCTTCACCATGATTTGTAGATTAAAGATGATTTTTTTTTCTGGGAAAAATCAAGACTCAAAAAAGTAGTTATTTTCCCAAACTCATACAGCTAAGTAAGTGGACAAAAGGAGCTTGTACTCAGACCAGGTACCAAAGTCTGTGCTTGTTAGAGTCCTTGGACCTTGTGCGTTGTGTGAAGCTCTCATCTAGGGGGCTGCTTGTTGATTCTATGAACCACAGAAGCAGCAGCACACAATCTTGGTTTTCACATCATTTTAGAAAGCATTGGGAAAGGGTTAAATGGTGGCTCTCAAAAGACATGTCCACCAAAGACTGTGAGTGTGGAAAAGGGATTTTGCAAATAGAATTAAGTTGAGGATCTTCAGATGAGATCATCCAGGTTTAGGGTGGCCATGGAATCCAACATGTGCTTAGAAGAGAAGGGGAGATGATTACCTGAAGATGGAAATAGAGATTGGAGGGATGTGTCTATATGCCAGGGACTGGTGGTAGCCCCCAGAGGCTAGGGGAGAGGCATAGAATGAATTTTTCCTCAGATGCTCCAGGAAGATCCAAATCAAGCCAAAACCTTGGTTTTGGACTTCTGGTCTACAGAACTATGAGAGAACAATGAGAGAAATTTGCATTGTTTTGAACACCAACAATGTGGTCATTTGTTATGGCAGCCACATGAAATGGATACCACATTACTCATATAAGAGGATGAGACCAACACTCATTGTCTGAAATAAGGACCACAGGGCTAAGTTGTTGCTGACTACAGTAAGGAAGAGCTATGCTGGCAAGGCATTCTCCCTGAGCTGAATTGACTGCTAGTCTTGTACAGAGTCTGGGGGACTCCTATAGCTAGGTAAGTGATGTTTGTAGATGACTACTTACTTATTTGAGACTGGGGTCATCTTTGTGAAAATGTGTCTGCTTATTATAAAAATTTCAAAGAATTTCAGAAAAGAGCAAAGGAAGAACAAAGCAAACCAAAACCTCCATCTCTCAGAAATTATTTTGCTAACATTGATGAACATTACACCAGACTTCCCTCAAGGCACACATTTATATCTACCAAGCCAGAAGCTTTGGTAGATATAATTTTACATAAATAGATTCAGATTATGCATGGTATTTTCATAAGAACTACTAAACATAAGTCTACTTGAGTTTACCAGAATTGAAATAAACAAGAATCAAACTGGAAGAGTTGTTAAACATCAGATAAATATTTGTTCAAAATGAGATATATTAGTTCTGAAGAGATGTTTTTGAGGTTAAAAGATAATTATGAAAAAATATTAAGAGTTTGGCAGTATTTCACTTTTTAAAAACTCTGTATGCTTTTGCTTAATATGCTATACATTTACTTTCTGTCAAGAAAGAGGATTTTATGCACTTCCCTTTCCCTTCCACACTCAGCCTCCCAATTTTTGCTTAGTTACATTATTATTTTTGGATTGCCTGGAACTGTAATATTTATATTCTGTTCTGTCAACTCATTTCCACTGTTACTTAGTCTTGGTTCTATGTTTAAATGGATCCAATTCTGACTATTGTTCTTTATGGTAATGTCCCTAGTGGTGGGTGTTTAATTTTGATTCATGTTTTGTTATGATGGATTTTATCATCAAACATTTTTCAAGAGAAGCTTTGTTACTATAGTCCTTGACTTTTTTGCATGTTTAAGCACATTTGCCTCTTTCTTTCATAGTCACAGTATAATTTGGCTGCGTAGAAAACTCTCAGGCTACCCTTTTCCCCCTTGGAACTTGGTCCATATTATTGTGTTGTTGTCTAGTGCTGAGGGTTGTATTAAGAGAGAGGGATCTGCCGAAACCGGTTTGGCTCAGTGGTAGGGCTTCGGTCTGCGGACTGAAAGGTCCCAGGTTCGATTCCGGTCAAGGGCATGTACATTTGTTGCGGGCACATCCCCGGTGGGGGGTGTACAAGAGGCAGCTAGTTGATGTTTCTCTCACATGGATGTTTCTAGCTCTCTATCTCTCTCCCTTCCTCTCTGTAAAATATCAATAAAATATATTAAGAAAGAGAGAGAGAGAGAGAGGTATCTTAGGATTTGTGCTCTCTAAACAAAACAAACTGGACAATTGCCACTGAATTTCAGTCTCTTCACAGTACATTTACAGATGTTGCCAATTTTGCTTATTTTTCCTGGCATATGGTGTGCTCTTTCAATCTAGAGTTACCTAACTTCCTTTAGTTCCAGAAACTGTTTTGAATTTTCTTAAGTTTTTTCCTGTTTCTTTTTGTTCCTCTATCCGGGATACGAATTTGTGCATGTCAGCTTCATTTACTTCAGTTCATACTGTCTTGTGTGTAATCCCTGTTAGCTCATTGCTCCTTTCTATTTTGTGTGATTTCTTAAGCATGGCTTGTGCTTTTAATAGTACTTACCTATCTTCTGTTGCTTCTGAGTTGACTTTCATCTCTATAATTGCTTTATTTTTTATCTTTTATTTCCTGAGCTCTGCCAATTTACTTTTCAATAGGTTTTCTTCTTATTTCTTTTTTGGTCTTATATTTCTTCTTGGAACTTTTCTGCAAGACCATGTTTTCAATTCATTTAAGATTGAAGAGACTAATCTATGTTCTCAGGAATGGATTATTTATGATCAATATTTTCTTTAATCTCCCATAGGCACTTGTTTATCTTCCTACTTCCCCCCCTTTGCAATATGCTGGGGCCCGCACAGCCTATTCCTTTTGTGGTATTATTTCAACATGAGCAGGTGCATCCAGCTGCTTGACCAACGACTGTGCAGAGGAGGCAGAGAGGCTTGCTTAATTGGGCTCCAGAGTAGGTTGTGGTCTCTGCCATCCTATCACCATGAAATGTCTCCCTCAGACTTTGGTCTCCAGGGGCTCAGCATGGCTCTAATCCATGAAGTTACGGATTGGCCCTTCTGAGCCCTATACATCCCTTCCCCTCCAATTAGGCTCTCCCAACCAGAAACTTCCTCAACAGCAAACATGGTGTGTCTTCCTGGCTCCTCTTCATTTATTTGGCATTCACCCCCCCAAAAAACTATCTGCAATATGCAAATAGGTTTTTATAGGCATATTCTGACATCCTATGTGAGGTACACAGCCCTGGTATACACCAGTGTTTCTGGTTCTGTCCTCTTCTGAGACTTGCCCACCTTCCTCAGCAAATGTGAGTGGAAGTAACCTGAGTTACCTACATGCTCTCTTCCCTTTCCATGATGAACAAGGAAGCCTCATGTAATGATGGTAGCATAGGAAGCTGGCAAAGTTGGCCAGGTTCGTGAATGCCTACTCTACTGTCCCACGTTGAGCATATTGTAATAACAATATTGTAGCAACAGCAATATGTAGCAGTAATAACAATAAATGACAAGGAGGTATCACCGCACACCTGTTAGAATGGCTACCATCAACAAATCAATAAATGACAGGTGCTGGTGAGGATGTAGAGAAAGGGGAACCCTAGTACACTGATGGTGTGACTACAGACTGGGGTAGCCACTATGGAAAACAGTTGGAGTTTCCTCAAAAAAAAAAAGAAAAAAAGGAACTACCATGTGACCCAGTAATCCCACTTCTAGGAATAAATTCTAAGAAACCTAAAATGCCAATCAGAAAGAATATATGCACCCCTATGTTCATAGCAGCACAATTTACACCATGGAATAATATGTAGCTGTAAAAAAGAAGGACCTCTTACCCCTTGAGACAGCATGGAGGGACCTGGAGAGCATCATGTTAAGTAAATAAGTTAGTCAGAGAAAGACAAGTATCATAAGATTTCACTTATATGTGGATGTTAGTGAACAATAAACTGATGAAGAAAATAGATCCAGTGACAAAGAAGCATGAAACAGACTGACGAATCCCAGAGGGAAGGTGTTTGGTGGGTGGGGAGAGACTAACTGAAGAATTTATTCGCATATATGCATAACCCATGGACACAGACAATAGTATGGTGAAGGCCTGGGAGGTGTGGGTGCGAGGTCGAGGGGATCACAGGGGGGAAAAGGACACATCTGTAATATTTTCAACAATAAAGATAAATTTCAAAAAATGCATAAACTTGCTGTTTTAAGCCATCAAGAGTCAGGATTTGCTTGTTACTCCGGTCTAGGTTAGCTTCTTTAACTAGTACAAGGCAAGAAAAGCCACCTATTTCTGCCTCAAAGATGAGGAAGTCTGGACAATAAGGTGAACAAGCGAGGGATGGCTGGAAGGTGTGTCTCAGAGCAGACTGTGCACCACCTGTCCAGGAAACAGACTAACTTCAATGGCTTCCCTGAAGGTTGGAGGAGCAAATCTTGTTGAATCTGCAAAGTTAAGGTGTCTTGTTACAGAGGGTTTCAGATTTCTTGTGTTCACCAAGAAACAAAACAATGGAACTTAATCCCTTTCTGCCTCTCTCTGGTTCCTTTCCTATTTCTCCCTTTGTATGGAACTCAGTGCTGTCAACAAGTTTGGTGGAGTTCTGATGAGTTTTACTGATTGTCTCCCCTTAGCCTGGAAATGTTTTTTTTCTTTTTATTTGTTTGTTTGTAATTTATCTTCTCTATAATTAGGGAAAAAATGTGTGTATAATCCTAGACGTTTTCTAGGAATCAAATCTTGCATCTCTGAATTGCCATTTGACCTAGCTACAACTGAAAATACCCTCACTCTAGTCTGCTTTCCCTAAAATCCAGCATGCATGTTAGCACCAGTGATGTTTCTTTCCCAGAACCAAGAACCCAGGCTCAAAACCCCGCCTTGCCAGTCTTCAATGGCAATGGCCTCGGAAAAAATTGCATAAACTCTTGGAGCTCATTTTCTCATCTGTGAAAATGTGATAATAGCAGGAGACATTTTAATCCCACAGAACTATCGGGACCAGCTGATGAGCTAATACATGGGAAAGCCTCCAGAGTGAGGCCTGGTCTCACGTGAGAGCTCAGTACACATGCACAAGCACCTTGTGAATCTGGCAAGTGACATATCACTTCATTTATCCTTGTTCTCAACACCCATGTAGTTACTACAGCTATGAAATCCCATTTCCTTATGGTTACAATGCTATAATATATGTAGAGTTGTACAAATTCAATGAGATAGCCCAGGTCAAAACTTCCTTCCTTCCTCCCTCTAAGGAGGTGAAAGTGAAATGAAGGCAACAGATGTAACCAAGTGTCATCCATATTCTGAGACAATAGTAGCTAACATTTGAGTTAGCTACTATATGCTCAAGCACTGGGCTAAATGTTGACATAGGCAATCTCGTGGACTTCGTGCAACAACTCTATGTATCGTATAGCATTATCCCCACAAGGAAACAGGCTTCACACTGTGAGAGACCTGGCCCAGGTCACAGAGCAGAGTTGGAACTGGCATTTCAGGCAGTGTGAATCAGAGGCATGTGAGCAACCCCTAGGTAAAGCTCCTCTGGAGGTACCCACAGGGGCCAGGAGCAGACTGCTGCCTCAGGGTAGGGGTCAAAAAGGCAAATTGTTGGAAAGGATGTCTGAGTTTAGCCCTGACATTCAGAGGAGACCTGAGCAGGAACACCGATTGGCAAGGAACAGTACTGCAAGCATTGGGGAGGGGCAACATTGGGGACAAAGCCTGAGTCTGAGAAAGAGGCTTAGATGTAAAATAAAGGAGCTTGGACCAGTGATTGATGTTAAACATGAGTCTAATATGATTGGGTGCAGATTTCTTAGCTAAAGACCTTGGTAAAAAAATGCCAGAACCATGTTTTGTGGTTCATGATCCATGAGCTTCCCCATGATCTCACCTGTCATCCCTGAACAGTGAAAAGTAGATTACAACTCAATTTGGATTAACACATATTTTGTGTGTGTTTTTGAAATATATAAAATATATATTCAGGGTGTTACAAGAAATTATACTTACTTTTAAAAAAATGTATTTTATTGATATTTTACAGAGAGGAAGGGAGAGAGATAGAGAGCTAGAAATGTCGATGAGAGAGAAACATCAACCAGCTGCCTCTTGCACACCCCCTACTGGGGATGTGTCCGCAACCAATGTACATGCCCTTGACCAGAATCGAACCCGGGACCTTTCAGTCCGCAGACAGACCCTCTACCACTGAGCCAAACCGGTTTCAGCAAAATTATACTTACTTTGAATAATTATCAATTCCCATGGGTTAAATCTGAAAAGAAAGAGCATCAATTGAGCTATAAAAATGTATATGTGTACATTTTTTGGGACACCCTATATTTGCTGTAAAAATTAAAATGATAGAGAAGTGTATTAAGTAAAATGTGTCTCTTGTTGCAAATCTCCTCCTTTGAATGCTAATCCTCAAAGATTCCCACTCACCATCCCATGTGCACATTCTTTCACACTTTTTTACTTTCCACATGTATTAACACACATAGAAATATATATATATTTTAAAAATGGGATCCAAACATAAGATTTTCTGCAGCATACTTTTTTTTTCCATTCAACAATATTTGGGATTCTGTCTTTGCCCAGGGTTTTCTATAGTTGAGTGGATATGAGTTTTTTGGCACTCTCCTAATAATGGGCATTTAGGCTATCTTTATATTTTGTGTTGATTCAACTGCTATTTGAGAGTCCTTTCTTCCTCCCTCCCTCCCTCCCTCCCTCCCTCCCTCCCTCCCTCCCTCCCTCCCTCCCTCCCTCCCTCCCTTTCTTTCTTCCTTCCTTCCTTCCTTCCTTCCTTCCTTCCTTCCTTCCTTCCTTCCTTCCTCTTTCCTTTATACCTGTTACACCCTCTACTCTCCCTGAGGACACCAGAAGCCTCCTGG
Source organism: Vespertilio murinus (assembly GCA_963924515.1). NCBI lineage: Eukaryota > Metazoa > Chordata > Mammalia > Chiroptera > Vespertilionidae > Vespertilio > Vespertilio murinus. Next base: position 5,891,571 of record OZ004704.1, on the reverse strand, counting down.
CATCAGTCCAACCTGAGAAGGAAGGATGTAGGGAAGCATCCCTGAAGAGGCTGAGCCGGGGCCAGATGGACATGGTCCTTTCTCAGGGATACAGTGTGGGCAGTGGGGCTAATGCCCTTGGACAGGTTCTGCTCTGCTCTGCTGGACAAAGGCCTGTGATGGAGATGATGGTACACTGGGCTTGGAGTGAGAAGGTTTGGTTGACACACAGGCTCTGCTATTCCATCTTGTCTGTGCTGTGAGGTGAGTGGAAGGTCCTTCCCACTCTGGGGCATGGTGAGGAACAAATGAGACGATCTAAGCCTAAAGTAAGTGCTTATAGATGTACACAGGTATGGACCATGATAGAAGTGCTGTCTTATTCTCCTGGCAAAAACTGGAGTCAAGTTTCTGGCTGTCTGGAGGGGTGGAGAGTTCAGGGAGTCTGATGGAAGAACACTTACAGTCTGTAGTGTCTATGGCACATTTTTAATATATTCTGTTCCTTTAGTGCTGGCTAAAACTCCCTCTAACAAATCAATTCAAATCACTGTCACTGAGTTTGATGTTAAAGGACTATTCTAGAATACATGATTAATTCATGTGTAAAGTAAATCCAGGTTAAGGACCTGGATACTCAGGAATGCTTTTTTCTGTGCCTTCGTCCTTCTCTGACTCCTGACCTTCCTCCCTGCCCACCTGTGTTTATGAGGTCTTTGTTGCAACAAAGAACCTGAGATTTGGAGTCTGTCAGACCTTCTCCTACCCATTTAATTCCTTTATGCATCAGTTTTTTAATCCAGAAAAAACATGGTGATAAGAATACCTTAAAATACAGATGATTTTGAGTCCAATACAATAGTTCATATTTACAGGACACTTAGTGTATGCCCAACACTTAATCTATATTAAGACATTTAATCCTATGAGGTAAGCACTATATTATTATCCCACTTTATAGTTGAGAAGACTGAGACAGTGAGAGGTTAAGTAACTTCCCAAAGTTACACAGCTAGTAAGGAATGCATCTATGACTCTCACTACTCTTATTTCAATCCATTCTTTAAAATTTTTTTTTTTAAAAAATGGATTTAAAAAAAATAGGAGGGAAATTGAGGGAGAGAGAAACATCAATGCGAGAAAGAAACATCAGCCACCTCTCATACTGGGGACCGAACCCACAACCTAGGCATGTACCGTATTTGCCGGCGTATAAGACGACTTTTTGGCCCTGAAAAATATGCCTCCAAGTGGGGGGTAGTCTTATATGGCGAGTATATAACAAACTCTGTATTTTTAGTGGAAATTTTAGGGGGTCGTCTTATACACCCAGTCGTCCTATACGCCGGCAAATACGTATTTTTCAGGGCCAAAAAATCGGCTTATACGCCGGCAAATATGGTACCTTGAGCAGGAATCAAATTGGCAACCTTCTAGTGCACAGGGTGACACTCAACCAATAGAACCAAAGTGGCCAGAGCTCAATTAATTCTTCACAGATGAGAATTCCAAATATACAAAGGATCATCTGCATTGATTATGTTGGTGACCCTCTTTGTCAATGCAAGGAGAGTACCGGACCCATAGCAAAGCCAGCTCAGAGAAAAGCAGAACTAAGATGTAGGAAGACAAGAGTCCAGACTGACTATATTCTTAGATTCCCTGGATCCAACAGAACTTGAGCCAGAGATTTACTCCAACTTTAGTTCTATGCATTAATAGATTCCTTCCCCTCACACCACCTCCCCCCACTTTTTTGTTGTTGCTTTGAAGCATCGAGTTGGGTGTTCTGTCACTTTTAAAGAATGAAAATGATGGACCTGTGTGCCCCTTGGGGAGGAGCAGGAACTGTGGCGAGCTATTCTTTTCTATTTTTATGAGAATGCTGGGTGCTAAATAAATGCCCCTAAGTATTTGTCAATTCATTAATCATGAATTCGGTGGAAGATGGGCTAGTTACTGGGAATTTCGAACTATTACTTAACCATCCTTGTACACTGGACAAATATTTTCTTTCTTAAAAACAGGGAAGTTTGGAATAACTTTTCTTTGGGGTTATTTCCAACTTGTTTTATTTCCCAACTGAGACCAACTGTAATTCACATGGATTTGCACTAGAGAAAGTAATATTTTATTTTTAGTACTGTTTGCTGGAATTTTCTGCGATTTTTTTTTTTTTTTTTTTTTTTTTTTACCACTTAAGCATGGGCTGAATTTTCTGAAACCCAAAGTGGACAATCTTCCTCTTTTAAAGCATCATGGACTCCTTCTTGCCAGCTATGGATCACTAGGCTTTAGGGAACACGCTGACATGATCACTTTTATATATCAAGTTAAACTTTTTAAAAAATATATATTTTGTTGATTTTTTACAGAGGAAGAGAGAGAGAGAGTTAGAAACATCGATGAGAGAGAATCATCGGTCAGCTGCCTCTTGCATACCCCCTACTGGGGATGTGTCTGCAACCAAGGTACATGCCCTTGACTGGAATCGAACCTGGGACCTTTCATTCTGCAAGCAGATGCTCTATCCACTGAGCCAAACCGGTTTTGGCTCAACTTAACTTTTATCTATCAATCCCGTTTTTCACCAAGCACTCATCTAGGTTTTGCCTAGAATATATTTTTTGGCTGTGATTACAGTCTACAACCAGTTGACTGTAAGTAAGGGAGGTTTTTCTAGATATTCGGAGTAGGCATGATTTTATCAGTTTAAAGGTCTTAGGTAGCTGAGGTGTCCCTAAAAAAGAAGAAAGTCCACCTACCGTGTTTCCCCAAAAATAAGACATCCTTCGAAAATAAGACCTACTTCATGGAAACATAATACATCCCCTGAAAATAAGACCTAGCGCATCTTTGGGAGCAAATATTAATATAAGACACTGTCTTATTTTCGGCGAAACAGGGTATGTACTTGGCTTTAGCTCATGTCTAAGCATTCCAGCATATCCTTCCTGGAGGTCTCCCCTACAGATTTCAGACTCTCTTGAGCAGTGGTTGCCAACCGGTGGTCCACGAAATCCGAAAGGTTGGTGACCACTGCTCTAGGGAATCCTTACAATCGAACAGTCCAATTCCTTGCAGTACATCTCTTAATGTGTATCACCCCCCACTGTTCTGTTTCATGGGTTGAACACTGACATGTTCAACTGACAACTTCCTAACTTCTTGAATTGTAGGCACAAAGGATATGTAGGGTTATGTGGGAGTGGAAATAGACCACAATCTTCATGTTCCCCAGTCCACTGTCACAGCCCAGACTAAAGTCCTTGGTCTGTTGGGTGAAGACTGACATCTTGAACATAGTTCTCCATAACCTTCCCCCACTGACCACCCTAGCCTCCTCATTCTCCTCACATTTTATCAGCCAGGATTATAGGTGCACCTGGGTCTCTCAAGATAGTGCATGAAAACAGAGCTTTCTGGGCGCTCCAAATAAAGCTGTTCACTCCCCACCTCCCAGTCTCCAGGGACATATCATGATTCTCCTAGACCCTGCCTGGCTCCTCCCTCCCACTTACAACCTCACCACCACCATGGCTCTGCCTTGAGACCATCAGGAGAGTCTCATCACACCCTTCGCTTCAGTTCATGTCCTTCAAGTTCCAGGACATCACTTATCCCATGGACTCTCATCTCTGTGGCCCCTTTCTTGATCCCAGAAGTCCTTCCCTGGTGTATCTTTAAACTCCAGGTCACTCATCAGCAAAGTTCTGTCTTTATCCTCCTTTCTGAATGTTCTTTTACTCTCTTGTTTTGCCTGAAGCTGGGCTGTCCCCTGAGGACCTCTCTGTCCCTGCAGCCCACTAAATGGTGGTGGTCCTCACTCACTGGGGAATGTCCCTATGACTGCCAGGAAAAGCGGGTCCAGGGAAAACAGCACTAACAGACAGCTTTGTTCTTTGCCTTCCCCTTTTCTTTGCATTTCAGGTCTGGTTTTGAACACAACAGTCTGGTATTCGAGCTTTTCTGGCTGATGAAATAAAATGCCACAAATAGAAATGTTGCTAGACCAATTGATTACATTTTATTACTGTGTTGTGATGGGGTTTGTCTGTCTTTAAGCTGAGCCAGGGAATGTAAAATATAAGCTGTAAGGTGGATTGTTGTCAAACTTTTTGAGCATACCCCATTTATTCTGCACGAGAATTGTTTACCATGTGAGTCTGCCATTGTTGTTGAAATGATAGGCCTGGCAAGCCTACTGAGAGCTAAGTGCGGATGACATAGCTCACCTAGCCTTGCTTCCTGACAGTCCATTTTCAAAACAGCAGTCAGAGTGGTCTTTCAGAAATAAAGTCAGAACCTGCCAGTCATTCTCTTGCTCAAAACCCTGCAATAACCTCCAACATCCCTTTGGGTAAAGCTCAGATCCCTTTCAAGTCTGGAAATACTCTAATGCCCACCCCTTCTGATACCCTGTCTCTACCTCATGCATGCATCCCAGCCCCCAGGCATCCTCGTGTCCCTGCAATTACTCGAGCACCACCAATCCTGCCCCCTCTCCTGCTTGTACCAGCTCAATCTGGAATGCTCTTCTGTAAGATGCTGGCATGGCTCGTCCTCTCTACCTTCAAAAGCCTGGTCCAATGTTGGCCTTCCGTGGCCCCAGCCTTTTCTGACACACCTGTCTGAAGCACAACCTGCTCACTTACCCCACTTCCTTCCTCATGGTCTTCCTCACCTCTTGACCTCATATCTTTGTGTTAGCTTTGATTATATGCCTCACAACTGGACTGCAGGGGCCTAGCAGAGGTTTGTCTGTTTTGATCACAGCTGTCTCTCAAGAGCCTAGATTAGTGCCAGGCACTCTGTGGGTACTTAATCCTGGATCCCCATGATTATACTTGTCTTGTGGGTGACCAGAATTCCTAAATTCCAAAGAGACCAGTACTTACAAGAGGTGTGTGTGTGTGTGTGTGTGTGTGTGTGTGTGTGTGTGTGTGAGAGAGAGAGAGAGAGAGAGAGAGAGAGAGAGAGAGAGAGAGAGAAAGTGTGTGTGTATGTGTGTGTGTGCGCTTGAGAAATCCCAAACAACAAACACTTGTTCTTGCATGAGAACTCTCCTCTTGGGAGTCACAAAGTACTGGCTGAGCCTGAGCTTTGTCCATCGGTATTCATGGTCAAGGGAAAGGAGAGTCCTGAGTTCCCACCAGAGGCCAATACCTGCTGTGGTTTGCCTGTCAGCTGCTTTCAAGTCTGAGCATAAAGCCTCTCCACACTGACCCTTATGATGTCAAACAAAGGAAGACAGTCCAAATCTGAAACATTTGGAAGCTAAGATCCTGATTTAGCCCAGGAAAGCTGATGGTTATTAAAATCTTCAAAGGAAGTCACAAACAATCCATGTTTTAGATTATCTCCCCAACATTTGTCATATCTGGAACCATCCTCACAACCCCGAAATCAAAAGCTCCGAGAGTCCCGTGTTCTTCCTGCGCACACCTCTCTGTTGGCAAGGTTCCAGAACATTCTCCAGGCTTGTGGGTCACAGAAGGGGCTGGGGTAGTCAGAGGGCTTCTCTGACAGTCTGCACCTGGGCCAAGTTATTTTCAAAACGGAGATGAGTTTAGATAGGTCATTAGAGGTCAGGATTTAAATGAGAATTTTCTGGAAGGCTCATTTACCCAAAATATATGGTGAGTGTCATGGTGGCTAATTTTATATGCGATCTTGGAGATAAACATTTGCTACAAATTTCAATCTGTCGCGGGGAGGGAGAGGAGTGAATATATTTTTTCCTAATGTTTATTCTATGACAAGAATGGGCTGGGTGCTTGAGGCACGTGTCTCATCAGCTCACTGTCCTTATCTTATGCAATGAAACCAGTTCCAACCTCCTATAGAAAAACAGAGAGCATCATCATGCTCCTCTCCATTTCTCCACCATCTCTAATTTATCCCCATTCCCACCCATCTTCACTTGCTTCAAGTCTGTCTCAATGAACACAGGTGTGAGTCAGAACCCAGGCTCATTCAAGACCACCCATTCCCATTGATGGATGCTCTGACCAACTTCTTTTCTCTTCTAGATTGCCTGAAAGATCAATGGCTAGTTGCTCTCAACCTGTACATAAGTTCAAGTCTTTTCAATTCTGAAATAACCTTGATTTAGTCCCCTGGACCCACCTTTAACTATTATGCATTTCTGTCCTTTCCAAGAAAGTGGGGCTGGTAGGTTAAAGCATCTTGCAGACCCAAGTCAGCTTTTCCCAAGGATGCTTCAGAAGCCACTCTCTGAAAGCATAGGTGTGGCTGACCATTCTGTGCTTGGAAATAGATGGTCACAACCATGTCAAACTTATACTCATTTAAAAAAATGCTATTGAACTTATTGGGGTAACATTGGTTAATAAAATTATATAGGTTTCAGGTGTACAATTCTATAATACATCATTATTGGTATATTATATTGTATGTTAATTAATCTAAGTTAAGTCTCCTTCCATAGCATTTATCCCACCTTTTCTCTCTTCTACTTCCCCACCGCATTCCACCCTATTTCCTCTCTGGTAATCACCAGATGGCTATCTATAAGTTTTCCCCCCCTTTGCTTAATGCCTTCACCCTTTTCTACTGTGACAGCTGTCAATCTGTTCTCTGTCTCTATGAGCTTGTTTCTATTTTGTTTGCTAGTTTATTTTGTTCATTAGATTCTCTATATAAGTGAAATACTGGTACTTAGCTTTATCTAACTAACTTACTTCACTTAGCATATTAGTCTCCAGGTCCATTCATGCTGCTGCAAGGGATCATATTTCCTTAGTTTATATGGCTGAGTAGTAGTCCATTGTGTAAATGTGCCGTAGCTTATTTTATTTTATTTATTTTTTAATCCACTCAACTACTGATGGGCACTTGGGCTGCTTCCAAATCTTGGCTATTGTAAATGACACTGCAATAAACATAGGTGTACATATATTCTTTGGAATTAGTGTTTTGGGTTTCTTTGGATGTATTCCCAGAAGTGGAATTACTGGGTCACAAGGCATTTCCATTTTAATTTACTGAGGTAACTCCATACTGCTTTCCACAGTGGCTGCAACAACCTGCATTCACACCAACAGTGAATTGGGCTCCCTTTTCTTTGAATCCTCGCCAGCACTTGTTTGTTGACCTATTGATGATAGCCATTCTGCCAGGCGTGAGGTGATATCTCATTGTGCCTTTAATTTACAATTCTCTAATGATTAGTGATGTTGAGCATGTTTTTATATGTCTATTGGCCATTTGTTTGTCTTTTTTGGAGAAGTGTCTATTCAGGTCCTTTGCCCATTTTTTAATGGGATTGTTTTATGGGTTTATTTATTTTTTTGGTGTTGAGTTTTCTTTATAAATTTTGAATATCAACCCCTTATCAGTTGTATCATTAGCGAATATTTTGTACTCCCATTCAGAGGGCTGCCTTTTCAATTTATTGATGGTTTCTTTTGCTGTGCAAAAACTTCTTAATTTGATGTAGTCCAATTTGTTTATTTTTCTTTTGTTTCTCTTGCCTAAGACAATAGATTAGAAAATGTAGTGCTACTAGAAATGTCTGAGATTTTACTGCCTATGTTTATTCTAGGATTTTAATGATTTCAATTATTACATCTTACTCTTTAATTCATTTTGAATTTAGTCTTGTGTGCATGTAAGAAGGTGGTCTAGTTTTATTTTTTTGCACCCATCTGTCCAATTTTCCCAATACCATTTTTTGAATAGACTATCTTTACCCCATTGCATATTTTACCTTCTTTGTCAAATATGAATTGGCCATAAAAGGGGCCAAATTTTAGATAGATTGGCTAAATTTTATTGGTTTCTATAGTGTTCCATCTAAAGTCAGCTAGAGCCGAAACCGGTTTGGCTCAGTGGTAGAGTGTCGGTCTGCGGACTGAAAGGTCCCGGGTTCGATTCCGGTCAAGGGCATGTACATTGGTTGCGGGCACATCCCCGGTGGGGGTTGTGCAGGAGGCGGCTGGTCGATGTTTCTCTCTCATCGACGTTTCTAGCTCTCTATCTCTCTCCCTTCCTATCTGTAAGATAGCAATAAAATATATTAAAAAAAAAGAAATAAAGTCAGCTAGAATTTGGAGATTGACCATTAAAGGTAAGAAGTGTGGGGAATGAGTATGCACAAGTATCTGAATGGGAAAGTGGATAGATAAGGAACAGTCACTAGATGGTATAAATTGTTTCTAGTCTCTGGCCAGAGATAGGTTTTAAGGTTTTATGAAGAAATTTGTTCATGTTAGCTGCTAAAAGAAATTTTTCCAGAAAATCTTTTCAGGAAGACAGTCCAGTCAAGACTTGAGTCTCTGGGAAGAACACAATGATTTTGGGGCCAGGTGACTCAATATGGGAGGTGGCTTTCTCTCTCTCTGCCTGAAATTTAGCAATACTCCTGATGCTTAAAGAAATCTGGGGGATCCAGGAGATTACATTGTTTATGTGAATGTTACCATTCCAGAGATGGACACCATTAAGGTCCATGATTTGCATAGAGGACTAGGATTTGAATCATGATTTACATAGTGACTGTTGCATAAAAATTCATGAACATATGTGGGCACAGCATAGAAACACATAGGGGATCTCAGTGATAGGAGAGAGCAATACATTGGTTTGTTGATGTTTGGATGTCCTTATCAGTAAGGCCAGAGGGCAGAAATGTAATCTCTAGGAGGCCAGGAATTTTTGTGCATTTGGATCACTTTGGATCCAATAAAAAATGTATATTCAATGATCTTGAAATAAATCTGGCTGCATTCTGGTCAGGAAGAGGTAGTCAGACTGTAGAGAGCTAACTATTTAATTTGAACAGCTAGAATTCGGTATAACCAAGGAAGAATTAGCTAAATTCAGATGAAGGGCATGAAAGAGAGAGTGAAGGAGGAGCTATGGAATCTTATCAAGAAAGTTTGGCTGTAAAAATAAGGTGAAAGTTCAGATGGAAGTCTGAGAAGGTTTTGGGATTCATTGTGTGGTATAACATGACACAAACTGTACTATAATCAATGGGAAATACCAAAACAGGCTTCAGTATATTATGGATTATTTTGAATGGCATGTCTAGTAGGTATCTCAATGATCTTCATATCAATTAGGTAAAATAGGAGGAGCAGGTATATGCATTCTTTTTTTCCAGGTGATAACAGAGAATAAGGTTCAATAGTTTGCTAAAGGTCACAAAATTCATACATAAACAACAACTCATGGCTTTTCATTGGATTCCATAGTTTTCCCCCACCTTACTATTGTTTAGAAATGAGATTTTGGCTGATCTCTGCAAATCTGCAGACTCTTTTTGTTTTGCTTTGTTTCCTCTTAAATTTTGCAGTGGTGACTATGAGGTGATAAAACTATAAACATCCATCTTGGATTGGAAAGGTCAGGAGAATATGGGGAGATAATGAAAATGGACAGAAACCCAATTTAAAGCCTAGCTTCCCCAGTTAAGAAGAGGATCATGTATTGAAACAGCTAAAATCTGTATTGGCTTCATTTCCCATCTCAACAACACAGAACAAATTGCACAAATTCTAGGAATTATATCCCTTGGTAACAAACATTGAAGTCACTTTGTAAAATGTCACAAAATGGCTTCGTTGATCCTGTTTTGTAACAAGTCACAAGCAGATGGCACTTTGAAGCACACGATGCAGTTTAGAAAACAAAATCACTCAGACATTTTTGTCTGGCTTGCTAAGATAATGTGCTGAGGCCCCAAATGAAAGGTTCTTGGCATTCACGGATAGAGAAACTACACACCATTCGGAGGGTTTACTTTAATTTCTTTTTTTCAATCAAAGAGCTGATTCTTCAACTGTTGGCTCTAGCTGAGCTGAATTTTATGAAGATTTATGCACTTGCTGACTAGAAGGTGCAAAGCAAGAAAGAAGAGAACTACTATTTCTTGGAATACCTATAAGGTGTCAAATTCTTTTTATAAAATTTAATTCTAAAGCAATTCTATGAGTAGCTCTATTACTCCTATTTTAAATAAAAATAAATTGAGGTCCAGAGACATCCCCTACCTAATTAGGTTTAGAGCTGGAATTCAGACTTTGATCTAGCATTTAGATATATTTCTTTCCATTATCCTGTGGTTCTACAGGTAGAATGCTATTCCCACCTACTCCTTAATACTTGATTTAAAAATATTTTTCTGCTCACAGTTAAGTATTAAAATAGATGCGTCTAGCAAATGTCTATGCAAAAGAGTCATGTATGTGTCAAATTCTAAATGTATTGCTCTCAGATTGGAATCTATGGCATATTTTGACAAGTACTGTGGGTTTATTTACTCAAAACCCATTCCAATACACTTTTTCCTTGCTCTTTTCTATATTAAAGATTGAAAAACAGAATATACTAACTTCCAGATTCCTTTGCAGCTAGCCATGGCCATGTGACACGGTTTGGCCAATGAGATGCACATGGAAAGTTCCAGAACAGGGCTTCCTCCCCGTCCTCTAAAAGAAGACGAAGTTTGACAAGGAGAAGGATTTTGCCTGCCAGCCTAGAATACGAACTGGACCCCCGATGGTGGTGCAGCAGCTGTCTTGTCATAATAAGGACAAAGCCACAGCTAATGCTGGTGAAGCAGGAAGATAGAAAAGCCTCATTTCCTGGTGACATCTTTGGATCATCTGTCTCTGGGCTTCTTGTTATGTGGGAGAAATAGACCCCTTACATGTGAAAGAAACTAGGCTTTCTGATACAAATGGAATCCTAACTGGATTCACACAATAGCCAGAAATTTAAAAAAAATTATATTTATGCTATTTTCTTCCCAATACATGGTTCTGAAACATTGGAAATACAGTCATAAAATTAGTTAATTGTCATTGGGATAGTGTTCAATTGTCTGGGCACAAACTAGAACAGAGTTGGAGCCCCTTCCTGGTTGTGGGCAAAGTGGCCAGCAGAGCTTGTGATCTGAGAGACTATGGTTCTTCCAGAAAGTCCAAACATCGCTTCAGCCAGAGTTGGGGAGGGAGAGTAGGATGGCTAAACTCGACATGTCACCACCATTTTGCCTGAATATTGTCTTGGCCCTTGGTTGGGAGAACTAGAAAGAAATTTGAGGAATTGTTTTGTCTATCTTTTGTACCTTGGGGAGGACCAGCCTAAAGTCATATTACACACATATATAATCAATCTGGTTTTAATAGACCTCCAGAGAAGACATTTCTCAGCCTCTTCTCTCAGGAGGCCACTTCAACACTTAAAGATTGAAGTAGGTTGTTTTTAACTTAAACAGAATGCCTATTGCATGTGAAAAAGGGGGGAAAAGCCCATTATCTTTCTAAGGCAGAGTGGTAGAGTTGAACATTTATGGGTGGTAGAAGAGGGCAGTCCTGGGCTCAAATTGTAGTTCTGGCATTTCTAGAAGCAGAGCTCCCATTACTTAACTGCTCCAAGTCTCAGTTGCTCATCTGTCAAATAAGCAGAAGGCATGGTGTGGTGTGAGAACTAAGGTGTGGTGAGAAGCTAATGTCTTAATGCTGTGAATATTATTTGCCATAAAAGTAAGGGCAGAATTGTACCACCCTTACTCCTACTCTCCCCACTGGACATCACTCACCACCATTCCCTGGGTGAAATTTTTTAGAGCCCCAAGGATAATTATTGAATTGACTCACAACTCACTCTCCAATGGGTTAATTAACTCCAATGTTTCAAGTTCACCCTCTTTGCTTAGATTTTTCAGTCCATGGATATCAACTCTGGACCTTCTTTTAAAAATATGTTTGCAACTTGGAGAGATCACATTTTAAAAAATTAAGCAAAAAAAAAGAATCAACATTTGAAAATTGGTGTACATTTTTCTGTTGCAGTGCCCACAGAATTCTCCTTCTGGGCCGTGGATCCATCACTGAGATTTACACTATGGTAATAAAAGGAATATGGAGGAATAAGGCCATTATCTGGATTGTTACAGCCAAGAATATTCTGACCACAAGTATGCAGTGGACTGAAAGACAAAGACTCCTGCGGTACAAATTTATCTGCGTTACAACCTTAATGTTGGAGAGATGTTGTCTCAGACCCAAGTGAAGTCTGCTGCACCATTTTAAGAGAGGAAATATTTCAGACCGGGGCTTGTTTTTTTCAGGCCATGCACATGAATCTTGGCTAATAGAGTGTTGGATCGGCTGACTTTGGCAGCTTTGCCTGTTGGCCCCACTCACATATGGACAATTTCAGACTCGAAGCCACACATGAAGTCATTGTGAGGCAGCACAGATCATCCTAAACATCTGCCGTGCGGTGGTTCTTGTCTTCTCCAACGATGCCATCTCCAGTTGTGATGATTTGAGCTCTCAAAGAAGAACTGTTAATTAACCTTCCTTTACTCAGGACCTACTGATTTATCTTTGATGATGAAGAACATTTTGAAAACAATCCAAACAATGGAATAAAATAACTGCAGTAAACTTTGGATCAGAGATGATTTTTTTCTTCCTTTTACACATGGCATACAATGCTAAGCCAAGGGAAGAAAATGACAGTTTCAGGGATAAATGGAGCCCCATAGATTCACTCCAGCTCTGTAACTTTGAGGTGATGAAACTGAGGCTAAAAAGTTTCAATGGCTAGTCTCGTGTACACATGGTTAGTTAGTTGCTTAACTATGACTTTTATGGTTTTCTTTTGACCTGAATCTGTGCTAACCACCACTTCCTCACTGAGGTTGTCCCTGAGCACTTTGGCTGATGAAGTATTCCCTTCCCCACACCTGCCAGTCACTCTATCTCATTACCATAGTCTATTTTCCTCTGGGCACTTAGCAGTCTCCAAAGTTATATTCTGATTTACAATTTGGTTGTCTCCCCCTTTAGAGGTCTGATGGCAGAGACTTTGGCTCTTTTCACTGCTCTATCTACAGTAATGCCTGGACCATAGTAGGTGCTCAATAAATATTTGTGGATTGAATGCTGAGTTGTTTATGTCTGAAACATGTGTTGAGAGGTAAGCATCCTGTGGGAGTCTTGCAGTTAGAAAATGGTGAAGCCAGAAACCTAAGCCAGGCATATTTCACTTCAAATCCTGACATTTGACACCATAAGAAATTATTTCTAGTGTTTGATGGTTCCTATTCCCCTACACCCTCCATGATCTCTTTCCAAGGCATCTACATTTCCCATTATGTGTTTTGGCATCCTCCTGTTGGCTGGTAATCTATCTCTGATGCAGTAGTCTTCAGAGAAATCGATCTGATTATATTTTATTCAGCACAGTAAAGACTGTGTTGCTGGTTTCCCTGTGAAAAGTTTATTGGGTACATTGCTCATATTATAGACGAGAGGCCCAGTGCATGAATTTGTGCATGGGTGGGGTCCGTCCAGCCCAGCCCCAATTGGGGCAAACAGGGCTGGACCTGTGGGGAGGAGGAGATGGCGGGGGGGTTGGCTCACCTTGATTGAGGCCTGATCAGGTCCAGGCCAGCTGGGAGAAGGAGCCGTGGCTGGTTGGTTGGCAGGCCCCGCCCCCAATTGGGGTTGAGGGTCTATTGAGAGTGGGATCAGCCATAGGGAGGGGCTGTGGGTGGTGGGCTGGCCATCCCCGTCCCCAAATGGGGTAAGGGGTGCCAATTGGGGGGGCTAGTGGCCTGGAGGAGGGGCCATGGGTGGTTGGTTGCAGGTCCTGCCCCTGATGAGGTGAGGGTCTGATCTTGGGTGGGGCTGGGTAGGGGGAGGGGCTGCAGGAGGTTAGCCATCCAGTCCCATCCCCAATTGGGGTTGGGGGTGTGATCAGGGGTGGGCTGGCTAGGGGTAGAGGCTGCATGCCTATTGTGGTGGGGCAGGTTGATTGGCAATGGGGCTGGCCCTGGGGTAAGGGAGGAGTGTTTGGCCATAGGCCTGCTCTTGATTAGGGTTAGAGAGCCATCAAGGGTAGGCAGGCAGCAGGGAGGGGCAAGTATCTATGCAAAACTCCCTGATCAGCCAGTTCTTTCGCTGGTCACAGTGGGCCTCATAGTGACTGGTCATTATGGCTGTTACAGTCACTGATTTTTTATATATAAAGAGATATCTAAAAATAGTGGTGAATTCCACACAGTTGTACTGATTTATAATAAAAAGCCTACAAAGGGAAGAAATATACCCATCTACTGATCATTGAAGCCTGATGCAATCAAAGGGGTTGATGTCAAAAAGTTCAGAAGGTCAGAAGGTGTGTCATGTGCCAAAAGATGAAGTAAGCACTGAGTTATAAACAGGACACTAAAAAAAAAATATTCTGACCACAAGGTAATCCAAAAATTAGAATTGGGGAAAATACCCAAGCTCTTGTTTTTAACAAAATTGTCACCTTTTTGAGGTGAAGGTCATATGGGATACAGAAATTCATTTTTTCTTTGATTGCAGAATAGGCTGAGGAAACTGATAGTCAAACTTTGATGCACATCTGAACCTGGGTCTGGAGAATTATTAACAAACTAGAGACCTGGGCATGAAATTGTGCACTGGTGGGGGGGGGGGAGGAGGGGGGTGTCCTTCAGCCCAGCCTGCAACCTCTCCAATCTGGAATTCCTTGGGGGAATGTCTAACTGACAGTTTAGGCCCAATCCCTGTGGGCCTAAACCATTAGTTGGACATTCCTCTCACAATCCAGGACTGCTGGTTCCCAACTGCTCAGCTGCCTGCCAGCCTATCAACCCCTAACCATTCCCCTGCCAGCCTTATTGAGACCTAACTGCTCCCCTACTGGCCCAATTGCCCCCAGTTTCCTTCCTCTGCGGGCCTGGTAAAAAAATTATTGAGTCCAAAGTTAGTTTTTTAAAAAAATATGTGTGTTTTTTTTAATTGATTTCAGAGAGAGAAAGAAAGAGGGTGAGAGAGATAGAAACATCAATAATGAGAGAGAATCATTTATTGGCTTCCTCCTGCATACCCCCAACTAGGGATGGAGCCCACAACACAAGCATGTGCCCGTTACTTTCTGGCTCAGGCATCAATGCTAACCACTGAGTCACACCAGTGGGGCTGTAAAGCTAGGTTTTTTACTTTCAAATCTCACCCTGCCAGCTAGCCATCACCTGTGTGGCTATGGGGAAGTTACTTAGTTATCCCTAGCCTCAGTTTCTCATACATAAGAGAGACAAAACCGATCCTTCACCTGCATTCATTCTCAAGCTTCGCACAAATCCTGATGCCATTGCCTTTATTTCATAGTAAAGAAACCAAGACACACAGGGGTTAAGTCATCAACCCTGACCACACAAAGGCCCATTTGGGACATGTCCTCAGGTGCTCTGGGTGCAGAGCCACCACTTCTAACCAGTGAGTTGCCAGTTCTGAAGACCCTGTGAGACACGGGGAGTAGAGGGCTGAGTCCATGGCCAGTGCTTAGTAACGTTTCCTAACATTTTAACACATTCCTTTCATATTTCAAATGTGCATCCCTCCAATTCGTGATCCATTGTACCACACAGCCAGTACCCAGACTTACATAGTTATTGCTCATGAGAAGGAAAGTTCACTTGGGCTGCATAAACTACAGACACATTTATACTGGGAGGAGAGTATTGTATCATGTTGGTTTTTATTGCTTTCAGCACATTGGACATATAATATACACTGAGTGGCCAGATTATTATGATCTCTAAACACATAATAATCTGGCCACTCAGTGTATAGCCTATATGATAAAAGGCTAATATGAAAATTGTCTCCTCAACCAGGAGTTCGACCAGCAGTCAGGCTGGCCAACTGCCCATGACCCCTTCCCCTGGCCAGGCTGGCTGGACCCCACCCATGCACAAATTCATGCACTGGGCTTCTAATACACACACACACACACACACACACACACACACACACACACATTGAGTGGCCAGATTATTATGCATTCAGAGATCATAATAATCTGGCCACTCAGTGTATATTTGTTAAATAATGGTTAGAGATCACCTTACATATGGACTGACCATCACTCACATATCAGAAACAAGAACAGTCTTATCCTCACAAGATATCAAAGTGGGAACCAAAATTATTCAAAGAGAAGAAAGGAAGTCAAATGTCAACCAGAGTTAAGGGCAACATTCTCATTTTGGGAACTTTCTAGGGTGTTAGGAGAATACAGCAGAGCATGCAGCCCAAGGAAGCAAGGCCTTCTTATTAAAATCAAGCCATATTGGGAGAGGCATAGTGTGACGATGGATGGAGTTTCCTGTAACTTAGGGCTCGCTTAGAATGAAGGACCCTGGAAAAGGATACTGGAGTTCCTGGTCAAGATTTAGGGTCTCACAGAACAAAGGTTGATTAAAATAAAACAATACCCTTTTAATTGGCAATATCTCCACAATCACTTCTCAGTCCTTAACCAATTGTTTGAAATACCCATGAAAGAAACATACTCGAGCACAATGCATTATTTATGAAATTATGCAATTCATTCATATAATTACAATTAATACAAACCCATTGTTTTACTCACAGTCTAGATGTTTAAATCCTACATTGCAAGGAACTCATTTTCACCCCCATAGCCATGTGGAGTGATAAGAACACTTGTTTTAAAAAAATAAACAGTAAATAAATCAGCACACTTAACCAAAAATAAATGGAGCCTGAGACTTATACTACAACAGGGAAATCTCCAAGGAACAATAGTAGCCTTAATGTGTTCTTTTCCTCTATTAAAATCCTACAGTCTATCAACTTAAAAGAAACACCTTAAACTTTAATTATGTAGTCGCGGACTTGTTGACAATTCTTTTTTTTTTTCTTGGTGAGGCTATAGAGCCACTTCTGTTTGCTCCCACAAATGTCCCTGTCAGCCTTATTCTCTTGAGCATTGATTTATAGCCATTAAGGAGCTTTATCGTCCAGGGCTGTTGACAAAACTACCTCTTCCCAAGCAAAGCCGAAGCTGATGGCTTTCGCTTTCTCTCTTCTATCCAGCAGAAGCCTCCCCAGAGGAGATGTTTTACTGAGTAAGCCCCAGTCAGTAAACACCCCCAAATCTCAGAGAAGAACAGAAAAGAAGTCACAACAACCTGAGCCAAAAGACTCATCTCTGGAAGGAAAAAAAGCCTGAAGAAGTTCACTTCAATCGGGATGGCGGGCTCTTACTTACATTGCTTGCAAGACCTTGCCACAGCTGGAATCTTTGAACAGCTGTGGAGCTTTCCCTTGAAATCCCCTTCCCTTTGGCAGCCAGGCGTGCTCATTACTCTTTGGGGCTTCAGACTGATAAGTAATTTCCTGATTTGTTTCAAAAGCATTCTCCCAAGCTTTGGGCAGTGGCAGGGAGAGAGGCAGCAGCACGCGAAAACCACAGCATACGATGGAATGACGCCGTGGCCTACACAGACCTCCCATGTGTTTGGTGGAGGCCCAGAGAAGTATTTTTGATCTCACAAACAAAAAATAAACATACTTCTCTGTTGGCCCACTCCCCAAATCATATTTGAAACACAGCACAAAGCGTCTGGACGATATGTGTTCTAAGTATAACATTCAAGTTGAATGTTTTCTCATTCTTAGTGTTGTTGGGGGAAATCAAGGCACCTTTGGTCTTCAAGGCACGTTGTGATTGCTTTATTACCAGCCACTGGACAGAATGTTTCTAGAGACCCTGCAGTTCAGCCCTCCAGTTTGTAGCGGAAGGAAATGAAGCCCAGGGTTACGTGCTTAGAGCAGGTTCACACAGGAAATGAGAGGAAGAATGGGAACCGAATGGCCACACCAAAGTCTTGTCCCCTCCAGGGAGGCGGGGGAAGACACAAAGGTGTGAGATCTGACTCTAGATCTTTAGGCTACCTGTCACTAGATGAGGTCCTTAATATTTGAGTTCTCTCAGATTCAGAATGGGGATTACAAAAGTTACTCCTGCTTGGTCACACAGTGTGATCACTGGGAAAGAGCTCTGTTGAGGATGAAACCAACTATGTTATGTGAAGGAATTTTTCAACAGGTCCCAATTTACATGCTTCTCTTCTCCTTTGGACTTGCACATTTCATTTAATATTGTTGTTGTTGTTGTTGTTGTTGTTGTTGTTGAAAGAAGCCCTCAGGTAGGTGATTTTGGGGGGAGAAGAATATTGGTCAGCAAATGGGAACAGATATGGATAAACTTTGACCTTGGAAAACCAGATCAAGATCAGATGGAAAGGTATGGTTTGACATTTGCCATGGAAATGACACTGGGTCTGACACCAGAAAATCAAGGCTTACCACTGCTTCTGACATCAGCCAAGGAAAGGAATCCCATGTAAACATCCAAACCACAGGTATCCTTACTAGGGACATAATCCCTGTCTGCTGTGCCTAGCTCATTTTGCTGGAATGAGATTCTAATAAGGTCTTCATTGAGATAGTGCTTATCAGCAATGGCAAACTGTGACATTGTAATGTAGTACTTCCCAGGGTCCAGCACAGAATTTCACACAGAAAACACTGTTGATGGGATGTGCCACAGCCATTTTCCATTTCATCTGTGATATTGGCTAACTTCCCCTAGTGCCAGAGCTCCTAAGTTCTTGGCCCTTTCCTCTTCTTTATGGAGGACATTTTACCTTTCTTCCCTGTCATCCCATTTCTTGGCACTTCTCTCCAATTACTGGTTTCCTTTCTTAGAGTTTAAACGTCCTTCTGTTTCTCATGCAACAGTAAGAATGAAAAAAGGGAGAAAACATTTGCTAAGCTACATAGAAAAGCATCTGCAGAGTTTACCCTGGAAATAGCCACAACCAAGCACCTAGTGAATCAAAATCAGCCTCACTTTTGAAAATGCTCAAGCTCCAAATCCAGTTCATATTTAATTATTCCACTCACTTTCTTTGCCCTTTTAAAGATGCATTCATTAAATGTCATTGAATTTAAGATT
Organism: Vespertilio murinus; assembly: GCA_963924515.1. Classification (NCBI taxonomy): domain Eukaryota; kingdom Metazoa; phylum Chordata; class Mammalia; order Chiroptera; family Vespertilionidae; genus Vespertilio; species Vespertilio murinus. The sequence continues at coordinate 5,872,767 of OZ004704.1, read as the reverse complement.
TGAAATTTATTATCTACTAGAGGCACAGTGCACAAAATTCGTGCATGGGGGAGGGGGTGTTCCTTAGCCCAGCCTGCACCCTCTCCAATCTGGGACCCCTCAGGGGATGTCTGACTGCTAGGGGTCGGGTCTAAACATCCCATTCACAATCCAAGACTGCTGGCTCCTAACCAGTCACCTTTATGCCTGCCTGATTGCCCCTAACCACTTCTGCCTGCCAAACTAATTGCCTCCTAACTGCTCCCCTGCCGGCCTGATTGATGCCTAATTGCTCCTCTGCCAGCCTAATTGCCCCAAATTACCCTCCCCTGCCAGCCATCTTGTGGCGGGCATCTTGTGACAATGTGGGGTGTTCATCTTGTGATGACATGATGGCATCGTGCAAGAGCATGAGGATCACCTATGCTTTTATTAGTATAGATAAGAGCAGCTTTCTAATTCAGCCTTGTCTTAGTTGGCTTGGGTTGTTATAACAAAATATAGACTTATGGGTTAAACAATAGCCCAGTAAGCTGCACTGGATGTACTGACTTAGACTAAAAAAAAGTAAATTTGTAGAAAAATATTAGGTAAATACATGGCACAGGTGATATTCTGTAATGATAAGAAATGTGAAATGACTTACCTATTATTTTCCTACAAATTTACCCCCCCTCAATGTCATATGAATGGCGATATTTGGAAAACGCAAATGTAGGAGAAGTACCAAGTAATGAACCTGACCTGTAGATAAAAACCTTTCCATGAGGGAGAATTTGATTTGTCTCCTAAGTGGAGTTAATTCTTTAGCACTTTTAATAAGGACAATAAAATTTACATCAGTCTCAAAAGTATAATTCAAGAGACTCTGTTTCCCCAATGATAGCACTCCTTTGAAGACTAGAAATTGTTTTCTTTCAACTTTTATTTTAAGGTTTTGATTGGAAACATTAAAATGCAGGCCTGTCTTCAAAGCATAGTTTGTAACCAAAAAGGATTTTCTGGTTTACATTGCTAAATTAATAATGATATTGATTCAAAAGAAGAAAGAGTTTCCAAATCTCAAGAATTTTCATTGTTAGTAGATGCAACTTTTATGTAAACAGTTAAACCAAAATGACCGTCAAAACAACTAAATCTCAAGCTCTTCCAAGCTCCTCATTTCACTATCATCATGATTTTTGCCTCCTCTCTCCATTTTTTCATGACCGTGTTGTATTAGAAACCACAGTTATTGAACATACATTTCTTGTCTTAATCAACAATGAAGTGTCCACTTACTTGGTGGATTATCCAGGATAAATGTAATTACTGAAGCTGGCTTGTTTTAGTCAAACAAGACAGCTTGTTTGGAAGATTCTTGGAAGATCACAAATGAGATCTAAATTAGATGCTATTTGAAAGGTAACTACGTTGCCAAAAAAGAAAGTAGGAAAGAAAGAAGAAAATAGAGAGAAGGAAAGAAGGAGGAAAGGAAGGAAGAAATGGAGGAAGGAAAGATGGAAGAAAAAAAGGGGGAAAGGAGAAAGACAATGTGAAAGAAAAACAAAGAAAGCAGGGGAAAGGCAAAGAGAAGGGAGAGATTCTATAACTGCGAATAAAACAGACATTGTCTGTACATTTTCCTTGCAGTTCTATGGTTTTGGATGCATCATACCACTTCATTCTTTATAATCAATGTAGCGACTAATAAACTGACTTAAGACTTCAACTGCAGCTAAGATTTACACTTAGAACTGCCATCTTTGGTCAGGGTGACCAGCTTTTCTGGTTTGCCGGGGACTGAGGGCATTCCCCAGATGTGGAAACTTTCAGTTTTAAAACTGGGACAGTTCAGACAAACCAAGATAGTTTGCTTATGATAAGGAGTTTTCCAGAGCAAGAGACTTATAGCGCTAACACTAGGAAAGTCCCGGGCAAACTGAGAAAAGTTGGTTGTGTTATCTTTGGATGAAACAGTAAATCTGACCTGTTATATCTGAGTATTGTGTTAGAAACCAGCTAATTTTAGCACAGCTTCTGTGAGCCAGAATCTGTTCTAAGTGTTGTACACAATGTAGTAGACATTTTTTTCTGCCTACCTAGCACCCTGATATCCTTGGATAACTGTTTCCCTGACTTAGGTGATTCTAATTAGTCTTTTGTGTGCAGTGTCCTTTATTTGTGCCACCTTTCTTTAGGTGAAAAAGTCAACCAGGCTGGGCCAAGCATATTAGCCATTGGATGTACCTGGAAACAGTGGGTATTTGAGGGGTGAACATGTAGCTCAAGAAAGATGCTTTGGGAAAGAAATGCTTTGCTTCTAGAGAAGACTATCATTAGTCATCTTGGTTATTATGTATGACACAGTCAACAGACATAGGAAAAAATTGGGCAGGAGGGAGGGACAGATGGAGAGAGAGAGAGAGAGAGTGAGAAAGAGAGAGACAGGGAGAGAGAGATATATCACTTGAGTCCCTGCATCCTGCCAAGAGGAAGCTAACACCATCCATAGACTGACCAGTTACATGAGCAGTCTCCTTTTCCTTACACTATCTTGAGTTTGGAGTCTGTCATGTGCAACAAAAGAGTTGTGACCAATAGACATACATGGACTTAGTCTTCTATTCTGAATTCAGACTTGTAAAACAGAGATAGGTTGAACCATATAAAATTACCAACATCCAACTTCTTTTAACTTTATATATGGCAATTTCACTTGTTTCTATTTAAGTATTATTCCCATTTTACAGATGAGGAGAAAACTCACTGGTGAGAAGCAATATGTGTACTAATGCACATTTACCAGACAGCAGTCCTAGGAATCAAATCCACGTCTGTGTGGGTCTAAGGAACACAAATACATACATTTCAGTTGCTTATGTTGCTTGAGAAGAATAAATCTCTTGAGAGCTATCTTTCGCTCTCTGACACATGCTTTGAAAAGACGCTAGTCTGTGACTCACACTCTATGTATAGACTTAGATGTGGTGCCAAACACCTGCTTGTTGGTCTCCAAATTCCCGTTTCTCAAAAAAGGAATCAGATGCATGAGTATGTCAAGCAAGAAGGGCAGATTCTCTCTAATCTAGGAATCTGGTGAGCATTTACATTTTGGTAGGGATAAAGCTCCGGATGGGCAGATGTTGGATTTCCAAGTTTACTCCAGCTTTGGTTTTTACTGACAATCAAAAAAAATTGTGATTTCCACCTCACAAGGGAAAGATTTATTATTCATTCTACTCTTGGTACAGAAAGAAGATTGTTCAATTGTTTCCCATAACTGAAACCTAACTCATTTATAATGCAGCTGTGTTGGCAAGATAAGCACTCAGGCTATTTTCTATTATCGCCATCCCACGTGCTTGCCCACTGATGAAACAAAATGATGTTTGGCCAGAAAACATTCCTTTTCCGTGGTGGTTTCTATACATGCTCTAAACCCCTCAGAATGTGATTTGGGAAGATTTGTGTGTTATTTTTCTAGTACGTATTGTATGGGAGGTTATTGAAATTTAAGATTGTTAATTTTAGTGCATGCTAGAGAAACAATGTGTCCTCTTACTGCATGATTGCTCTTCTATAGTCTTTGCCTTTGGCATTATCTGCTGAGCATCTCTCTTTCCGTGAATTTCCCTCCCCCACAGCATGATGGCAGGCTGTAGCCATCCGCTATTGCAGCTCTAATACTGCACCATAATAATAACTCTCAAAGCTCAGTGGCTTGTAATACCAAACATTTATCTCCTCCCCTCTACTCACTCTGGAAAGGTTATGAAACATGCCCAATCTCACACTACTGGTGAATGATGAAGCTGAGTATTATTCATTCAAAAGATATCACTGAGCTCCTACTGAGTGCCAAGCATTATGAAAAGGCTGATAAACCACCACACCAAAGACTATTTAGGTGTTAGCTGATGAATATAAAAGGGAAAATAAATTTCATTAAAGTTCTGAAGAGTCCATTGGAAAGAAAGAACATATCAAGCAGGAAATACTTGGCAGGAACTCATAAAGTCAATGATGCCATATCTGCCATGGTTTGGAAAGACATGGACCAGAGAAGTAGCCATAGTTAAATCCTAGCAAGATTAATTAAACAATGTAGATATAAAGGCATTCTCAATGTATGTTGATGTTGCATCTCTAATTTTATTTGAGAGAGGGGACAAGGAGAGGGGAAACATTTGAAGCCATTTGTGGAGGGGATCTTCTGCAAAAGTACACCTCATTTCATACTTTACAACTCTCTGGATATCATTTTCTTTATGTCTAATGCAAGGATAGTGTGATTCCTTTTTTAGCTTTGACTCAGTTTGTGCCTAGCACATTGCAGACCCTCAATGTATGGTAATTCTCTTGGCATATTCTGCTAGTTGCTTTCCAATGTGCATTTTGCCCTTCTTACTAATGGAGGCCTTGTTTGTGTGGGGGACCAATGTAATGAGGTGAATACCCACCTTCCCAGAATCCTGTGGCCAGGAAAGACCATGTAACTTACCCAGTCTGGACAACATGTAAGTAGAGATCAAATGAAGAGGTTGCTGGGAAAACATCCTACAGGGGAAAGACAACTGGTGCCACCTGTTCATGTTTTGTTCTTTGTATTTTGCCATTCACCCAGAATGCACTCATTACATTAATGTGGTGTAGACATATTGTAATCTTCATAAGGAGAGCAGGAAGGTAGAAGGAACCTAGGTCTCTGATGACATTGATAAACCATTGACCCCCCCACCCCATGACTGCATATATTCAAACCAACTTCTTTTCAGATGAAAACATATCAAGACACCTTGGTTTGACCAGCTCACTGAAGTTAAGTTTCTGTTTCATGAATCAACTGACACATTTCCTAACTTCCACATCTCTATCCTAGTCTCAATATGGAAGACTTTCAGATTTTATATAAATTTCACTGTTGCAAAAGATTTGGCTTCTTTCTGGAGAAATTTTATAAAAAATAGTTAATTGTTCTTACTAGATGAGGTATTATTTGGCTATAATATAACAAAGTTCTGCTTGAAAGTAAACTCCAATTAAACATGTCTTTTTATTTTTTAAAAATCAAACAACACACAATCATTACAACCAACAGAAACAACTTCAATCTGGCGGTATGGCTGTGCTGGGCTCTATCTTACCAACCATGGCAACATCAGAGGAAACAGAAAAATCAAAGCTTAAAATGAAAAAAAAAAATCAATGGATGTGATGTAAGCAAAGAATTAGTGATGCTTATTTTAAGGTCTTCACACTTTAATTCTATACATGTAGCAGTAATGTTGGGTAGGAAAAAAGTACAGGATTTCAAGGCAGAGAATCCAGGCTCAAATCCCCACTGAGTCATTTATCAGATGCATAATTCTGGGTAAGTTTTTAAAATATGTCAGGTTTTTTTCCCCCCAGCAAAATCCTGATGATAATAACAGCAACAACATAATAATATCTACTTACAGAGTTGATATGAAAAGTAAGTAAGGTGACATGTATAAGGGATCTGTGAACATTAAAATATTACACAAGCTTTCATTGCTATGGAGAAGTGAAAAGGTAAGTCAAGCGTGGAATAGAGTCAAGTTTGTCTAGCGGACCGCCTGGTCTGGATGCATGGTCTACAGGTGTGAAACAGAATGTTGAAGGTAGCAATAAAGGACTTTTGTAGAGCTAGCTTATTAGTCACTCTCAGAAAGATGAAAGTCTTCTTAATGCAAGGTTACAGAGACATAGCTCTGTATATCTGGAGGGGAAAAGGGGAATAAAATTTCTAGCCATGGAGACCTCTTTCATCAGCTCTTTATAGACCCACCTCTCAGGAAATAATTAATGCAAACATTTTGCTGGGTGGCTGGCATTGCACTAAATTCTTCAAATCATTAACTCATTCGGCCCCTCACAACAACCCTAAGTAGGTACTATGATTATCCTCATTTTACAGATGAGAAAACTGAGAAATAGAGTTAAGTGACTTGCCCACAGACATCTCATAGGACTGGAGTCAAGGTAGACAGGCCCCTGCATTCATGATGATGTGATTTTACCCTTTGAGGGGGAGAAATAAATAAAGCGGGACATATGTGAGACAGCTGGGCTATGACTTGAGGACTCAGTCCCTTGACAAACTCAGAAGAGAGCTCATGTGTTTTCTTCATGGAAGAAAGGCTACAGCCCTGCCCAGAGGTCCTTCTGGTGTTTCAGTGAATGAAAATGTAACCCTCTTCTCACAAATAACAACGTCTCTCCTTACTTTAATGGGAGATTCAGGGATTTGGGAGACATCTGGAATCTATTTATGACATTTGGATTTTAAAATTCAATATTAAAGTTTTATAATGAAAGAGACAGAGAAGTCAGAGTAGATCATATTAGCAAAACCTGACTACACAGGGTGTGTGTCTGCAAACCGGGCTTTAATGTCTGGCTAAAATATTGCTCCAAACGCCCTGGATCATGCCTCTCCAAAGGGAAAGACACGGCACTAGAGTCATTTTGATGCTCTGTATATAAGACAATGGAAAGGACTACATTTCAGGGCTTTCTTTTCCCCAGATAATGCTGTAAACAGCATAAGCGATTAACTTGCCTGTACTGAGATTAAATATGATACGAAGATCTTATGGTGACAGTACCAATTTGTCACTGTGATCCTGGGGGGACACCGTGGGATTCAGGGACAGATAACCTGGACTGGATCTGCCATTTGGTGAGTTGTATAATTTCAGATAAGCTCCCCAATCCATTTTCTGAACCAAGAGGACGTCTCCAGCAGGAGGAGGAGATCCGTGAAACAAATCTGGGGAACTTTTAATGGTTCCTTCTGGCCAAAGTGGGAAGTGCTTGTGAAACACAGAGGGTAAAATTACAAAAGGTCTTGTGCTCTAAGCCACGGTGTTTGTACTCTTTCCTGAAAGCAATAGGGAACTACCAAAGGGTTGTTTTCCTTTTAGCTTTTTAAGCGCCAAACAGAATTACTTTTCCTTATAACTAACTTAATGATTTATTGTAGAAAAAAATGATAAAGAAGAATGGAAACTCTTGAAAATGTTCATACTTCAAGAGATTGTTAACTTACTTCTTGAGAATGTTGTTCTTTCTTCTAGTCAGATTTTTTTTTGTAGTCAGACATTCTTTTTTTTTTTTTAAATAAATCTTTATTGTTCATATTATTACAAATGTTCCTCATTCCCCACCCCTCCATTGCTCCCCTACACCAAGTTTCCATTCAATTCTCTGCCCTTTCCCCATCCCCCATTGTCCTCATCCATAGGTGCAGTTTATGTTCAGTCTCTTCCCGCCCCGCCCCACGCCCCATTTCCCGAGAATCATCAGTCCACTCCCCTTCCATACCTCTGATTCTATTATATTCACCCGTTAATATTGTTCATCATGATTTTTACTTCCCTTGGTTGTTAGACTCATTTGTTGATAGTTACGTATTTGTTCATACTTTTTATCTTTATTTTCTTCCTCTTCCTAAAGAACCCCTTTTAGCAATTCATACAATTCTGGCTTGGCAGTGATGAATTCCTTTAGCTTAAATTTATTTGTGAAGCTCTTTATCTGGCCTTCGATTCTGAGTGATAGCTTTGCTGGGTAGAGTATTTTGGGCTGTAGGTTCTTGTTATTCATCACCTTGAATATTTCTTGCCATTCCCGTCTGGCCTGCATGGTTTCTGTTGAGAAATCAGCTGACAGTCGTATGGGTGCCCCTTTATAGGTAACTACCTGCTTTTGTCTTGCTGCTTTTAATATTCTCTCTTTGTCTTTAGCTCTTGGAATTTTAATTATGATGTGTCTTGGTGTGGTTCTTTTTGGATTCCTTTTGTTTGGGGTTCTGTGTGCTTCCTGGACGTGTAGGTCTATTTCTTTCACCAGGTGGGGGAAGTTTTCTGTCACTATTTCTTTCAATATGTTTTCAGTATCTTGCTCTCTGTCATCTTCTGGGATGCCCATAATTCTGATGTTGGTTCGCTTGAAGTTGTCCCAGAGGTTTCTTACATTATCTTCAACTTTCTGGATTCTCTTGTCTTCTTGCTCCTGTGGAGGAGTGTCCTCTGGCTCTTTGTGTTCCAAATCTTGGACTTGATTCTTGCAATCTTCCAATCTGTTTTTAGGACTCTGTATAATATTATTTATTTCAGAGATTGTATTCTTTATTTCTAGTTGACCCTTCATTATTTCTTGTTGATCCCTTATCATATCCTCATAGGTCTCATTTATTTTATCCGCCTTTTCTAAGAGATTGTTGAACAACCTTATAAGCGTGGCTTTGAACTCTATATCCAGTCGCTTTTTGTCCTCCATTTCTTTCGTTCGTGATCTGTTTCCTCGTTTCAGCATTTTCGCTGCTTCCCTGAGTTGGTAGGTTGGGAGGATAAGCTGTGTCTATGCCAGGAGACCACCTTATTCCACTAGACTTGGAAACCTGCAAAAGCCTCTCTGAGTTCAGCTTGTCTGGGGCAGAGTTTCAGGGTGGAGCCTACAGCCTTGGCTTCCGGTTAGCCCCGCCCTCTGAGGTTCCTGAGTCTCAGTGTTCCTCAGTGTCCTTTGGTACTCGCTGCAAGCACCTCTGAGAGAAAGGCGCCCTAGAGCTTCGCCCGCTACCAGACAGTGTAGTCTCTCCCCCAACAAGCCCACAACTGGGGTTCAGAGCAGTTGGAAGTGGGGTTAAGCACAGTCCGGAGCTTATGTCTCCTTCCCGCCAGGGCAATCTCGCGGCCCAAACAACAGTCTGTCCTCTGTGCGCGCTAAGTGCGCGACTCAGGGGCTCTGCTTTTCGCCACCCCCCTGAGCTTCTGTCTTACAGCCCAGATTCCCTCTGTATGAGGCTGGAGCCCGAGGGTCTTGCCCAGGACTGGGGTTCAGTGCAGTCAGAACTGGGGCTCAGCACAGTCCTGAGCTTTTGAGTCCTTCCCGCTGGGGCCATCCAGCAGCTCAGCGAACAGTCCCTCCTCTGCGCACAATGTGCGCGACTCCAGGGCTCTGCTGAGCTTCCGCCTTACAGCCCAGATTCCCTCTGTATGAGCCTGGGACCCCCGGGGTCTCGCCCAGAATTGGGGTTCAGTGCAGTCGGAGTTGGGGTTCAGCACAGTCCGGAGCTTTTATCTCCTTCCCGCTAGGGAACGCCAGCCAGGCACTCAGCTGCCCCTCCTCTCTGGCTCAGTCCTCTCCCTGCGCGCACACCGTGCCTCCGTGCCTCCGTACCTTAGGCTTTTACAGCTCCTCTGGTTTTCCTTCTGGTTTTCTCTTTCCTTCTAGTTGTGGAATTCCCAGTCAGTCAACTTTCCTGTAGTTCTGGATAGTGTCCACTCTATATTTTAGTTGTATTTTTTGAAATTGTTGAGTGAGGCTGCAGTTAGGCTTTTACCTCTGCCGCCATCTTGTTGTCTCTTCCCACTGTAGTTTTAAAATTCACATGGCGGCAGTGGTGGAAGCTTCGGCCCGGCCATGTGGTGGCAGAGGAAGGACTCTGTAGTCAGACATTCTAATAAAAACTCTAGTCAGATCAGATTGTTTCCTCTCTTTTATAATTTTTTTTCATGTTCCGATTATAGAAATACATATGTAAGTCCATATGGACTTGTGCTTTTTCTCATTTTAAAGGCAACATGGTATTTAGTGGCTGTATGGATGTGCCATCATTTCTTTAATAGTGTTTCATCCTTGGGTGTTTCAATTGCTTCCACATGCTGGAATTATAAAGAACCCTGGGATGAACATTCTCCTCACCACATCTTAGCATGAATATTTCCTTAAAATACATTTTGAGACATGGAAGGATATACTTTCTTTAAGGAATTTCATGTACATTGCCAAATTACTCCCTAAGTAGAGCTGTGTAAATTAACTGTCCTACCAGCTGATTTTGAAGCTACTTATTTTTATCCTAGAGCCTAAGCATGAGATGGCAGTTAATTTCTGATAGATTACAACATTGTTTCAAGAAAGTGACAGAGATGGGGAGATTATGAGGAATGGGGATGTCAAATGTGGGCAATTGCCATCTTAGAGGAGGGGATGGTAGCATCTTCAAATATTCAAGAAACCACCATGTGGAAGAAGGGCTAACCTTGTTCTGTGTAGTCCCCAATGACACAGCTAGGATCAATGAGTGTAAGTTCTAAAAACAAGTCTGCCTTCATATCAATTTAACACTAAAATATGCAAGTGACCAATCTTGGAAAGACGTCTCTGCTTGGGATCTGTGTCTTTTAGAGGGGAAACAAAACAACAACTCTACAATAAAAGATGTTATTTTCTTTGAAACCATGGTGCCCTCTGGGCTAGTTAATACTTGTGGTTTTTAGATATAAACCAAGCTGATGGGAATTGACTGGAGCCCTTACAGGCCGAGTTCAAGTGCACATTTTGGGTCTGATTCATAAGTGCATGAATGACTTTTAGATGCAGCGAGTACTTGTCATTTGCAGATTCTGCATTTGCAAATTCACCCACTTTCTGATCTTTATATGAAACCCCAAAATCAATATCCATGGTACTTTATCAGTCATTTGAGGGTAAGCACAGAACTGCAAAAAATCTAGGTGGCCACCATGCACAGTTCCAGTTGAGGTCAAACAAGGCAATGTTTTGACTTCTTTCAGCTCTCAGGGTGCAAACAAGTATCATTTTTACAGTCTGTGTAGTGCCATGTTTTAGTTGGTGATTTTGGTTGGTGATTTGGTTGGTGATTTTGCTGTTTAAAGTGGCCCCCAACCATAGAAGTGGTATCTAGAGATCCTACAAGTGAGAAGGCTGTGAGACTGAATACTGTGCCTTATAGAGAAAAATAGGTGTATTATGTACGTTTTGATCATATACGAGTTCTTGTGCTGCTGGCCATGAGTTCAATGATACTGAGTCAACAATATGCATGAAATAAAGTGTCTTTAAATTAAAATACATGTAAAAAATATTATATAATTACTGATTGTTGAAAGTGCTGTCACCAGAGGCTTGAAGGACACTGATCTTGTACTTTCCTTAGGAACAATGGTTTAGTGTTTGCTTATTCACTCTTTAGAATAACTATACATAGAGCAGAACTACTGTGAATAGCAAGAATTGACTGTATGTGCTTTTAAATGACTGATGGATTACTTTTGCCCATGGAACCCAACTCTCAAATGCCTGGTCACCTGCCTTGATCCCAAAGCACTGGCTATTCAAAGGATAACTAACCCTCCAAGTAGGGACCAGAACATTGCTTTTACCAGCCAGATCCTTGATGGATTAGGCCAAACCCAAGCATGTCAGGGTTCCATTGGTTGAAGAGATGAAGCATGTCTAATCACATTGCCCTGTCTTGTGTTGGGTCATTTAATATCCTCTAATAGTCAGGACCCGCATATTTTATATTTTATCCTTCTAAACACAGAGCACAGTTTTGAGTGGCATGAAAACCATTCTGGATGGTAAGGAGCAGGCACAAAAAGGGAACCTTAATTGAGCCTGAACAATAACTATCATAGCCCTGCTGATGTGGCTCAGTGGTTGAGTGTAGACCCAGGAACCAGGAGGTCACAGGTTTGATTCCAGGTCAGTGCACATGTCCAAGTTTCAGGCTCAATCTTCAGTAGGGGGTGTGCAGGAAGTGCCCAATCAATGTTTCTCTCTGTCTCAGGGCTTCTCCCAGTCCATCACATCCTCTGCATCACCTGCTTGGTTCTGGAGGCATTGATTTGATCTTGTTCTCCACAGTGTCAGCTCCTTCCTTTGAGTATGGTCCTGTCATCTCCATAAGTTCACCTGATCCTCATGGTTTTATTACTATTTTGTTGCTGAATGAATTTAGTCAACATCAAATGGCTAAATGAACTGAGATTCAATTCAGTTCTCTAGCCCCTTTTCCACACAGCCTCCTGGAAATTTTACAACTTGTAAACTGTTACCCCCACAAAGAAAGGCCTGGTTAAGGCATTTATCAGGCACTGATTTTTGGAGATTGCTCTGAGGAAAGCAAAAATCCAGGGGTGTGGGAAGGCCAGAACTGAGCTGGGGCAGGAGTAGGGGCAGACAATATTTCTATGGGAAATCTTTCCTTAAGTACAAACAGAATCTAATTAAGCCCTTCACATTTTTTCATTTCTGCCTAAGAGGGCTCAGCCTCTGCTGAAAGATTTCCTGGAATTCACTCAAAGGCCACTGGATTTACATATTGAAAATTAACCCTTATGCAGAGCATAAGCAGCCCAAAGATGTCTGCTTCATCCAAGCAGGACCCAGCAGAGCCCAAGTGGCACATGGGACCTCGAGGAGCTTGGCCTTCGTGATGTATTGGAATTCCAGGGAGGAACGTCTCCCAGTGCTCTCACTTCCGATCCCTCCCCGACACTGTGTCCAGCATCATCCTTCTGAAACTCTGTTTCCAATGGCTCTCTCACTTAGAGTCTTTGATGGCTTTCTTTTTCCTTGCAAACAAAGTCAAAATGACCTCTCCGTTTTCTGAGTTCTTCACAGTTTGAACTCTTATCCAACCCTCACCTAACTTTTTATCTCATTGCTTTCCTTCCAGAACATTCTTCTTTGAGCAAGTGGGCTGCTGAGTCTTCACTGAGGATTCCACATGTGGGTCTTTTTCTTCTGTTCTCTCCACTGGATATGGGTCCACTCATTCCTTAGAGATTTCTGTCCAAGTTTCTCTTCTTTGAAGTCTGAGACTTCTGGGCTACAAATCTCCCTAGATGAAGGGATTTCAATGTGGATTAAGTGCACAGACCAACAGCTGTGTAGGAGGAGCGGGTGATGATACTTCTTCACCAGATCCTCGGATATTGGGATGGACCTTGACTGAAGCTTTAGACTTGCATGAAACATCAGCTTCCAATTTCCTAGGCTAGTAATAGATACAAGGCCCGTAGAGTCCTTATATAATCTACTTCTCTTATTATGTTCCAAGATTCATTTATTCATTGACTCAAATGCATTTTGGATAAAGAGTAGATTCAGCCTCATTCTCTGACAGGTATCTCACCCCACCCTTTACCCTGCTGTTCTGTTCATTCATCATCCTCAGCTCTTCTTCATTTCTTAGTGAGTGGAGATAATACCTACCTCAAGGGGTGATTGGAGGACTGAATGAGATCATGAGTGTCCACTCCCTAGGTCTGACATAGGGTACATAGCAGACACAGAGGGAACTCAGCAAATGCCTCACCTGTACTATCTTCTGATGATGTTTGCAATCAATTAGAGCCGCCATAGGCAGGCATCTGTCCCTGAAAACTCCCTGGACCATTTCAGTCAAAGACACAAAACATCTTTGAGGTGTTTCTGTGTTATCAGCATATCACATGGATTCTTTCAAACTGTTTGTGTGATTATACTCTGAAGAAAGTCTGAAAACAAGAGCCAAAAGAAAAATACTCAGCTGATTCTCCTTTTTATGGGCATGTTGGCAATTTGTCTGTCCAAACTAAACAGTCTCTGTTTTGATCTTACCCAAGTTTATTCTCAAAAAATTTAAAAAAAAACTTGTCCTGGAATGAACTTACTGGCCAGTTTCTTTTAAGATAAAATTTTAGAAATATTTTTTCAAGAAGCAGCACAAAATGTCACTGGCTCTTTCATGCAGACATTGCAATAGCAATTTCTAAGCCTTTTGGTTGGGAGGGAAAACAGTATTTCCCTCACTCCTTTATCTGGCTGCAAAGAATAACTAGTAATAATATCTACAGATAGAAACCCAAATGGAAATCATCTCTTTGACACAGATTATGTAGCTATTTGGAACTGATTTAAATGTTTTTATTAGATTTCATTCTCCACTAAGCTAATATTCTAGAAATCAAAGTAGCCCTCTGGACTTGGATGTACTAAGAGGAAAATACGCTTGCAAATGGATACTAATCAGTTTTCAGGGGCAATCAAGGGATGTGGAAAACCAGTTTCAGGAAGATAAGAAGGGCAAATGAACTGGAGCTGGCCACATGATGGGACAGGCAGATGTCAGCAAGGACCACATGTCCAGTCAAGGAGGAAGGATTAGGCAGATGGTGGAGAGGGACAGTGTGGAGAGTGGCTAGTCTTGTCCAAACCCCATTGCACCTGAGTGTGCAGCTCAGAACAAAGCATTTTCAAATTGGTGTCAGTGTGGGCAATCCCAACTTCTGGTTCTCCTCATCACTTTCTAGGGCATTGGTGGCAATGATGACAAAGACCTCATGCCCACCCCTTTCAAATATATTTTTATTGATTTCAGAGAGGCAAGGAGAAGGAGAGAGAGCTAGAAACATCAATGATGAGAGAGAATCATTGATTGGCTGCCTACTGTATGTCCCCCACTGAGGATAGAGCCTGCAACCCAGGTATATGCCATGAGAGGGAGTCAAAACATGCCCTCCTAGTTTATATGCCAAAGCTCAACCACTGAGCCATGCCAGCCGGACCCATTCTTTCAAAAAATGCTTTACACCTTGCTGAAGCCTTTGCAACCCAAAGTAGGAGCTGCAGCCTTTGGTACATTTTCACTTTTTCATTCATTTCATTCAGGCCCTGGTGCTGGGACATGACCTGTCAGGGAACAGTTTCTGTCACCCAGCAGGTTTTGATGGAAGCATGTAGCTCTCTGAGGATCCAATTTGTGCTTTATCTGGAGGCACCATGGAAGGATGAAAAGACTGTGGGTTTGGGGTCATGCAAGCTCAGGTCTGAATCCTGGTTTTGCCAGGACTGACATTGAGCAAACCACTGAACCTCTGCAAATCTCATCTCATCTGAACAGTTTCCTCCTCCATTTTATGAGGATTAAGAGAGGTAATTAAATGCCATATTTGACACAGAGCAGAACATTTTACAAGTGGCAATTAAAATAAAATGAGAAGTGAGAGGCAAAACAGAGATGGTATTTGGTCAAGATACTGTCATTATATCTGATATAATCAAGATACATCTTCTCACATTTAAATTGCAAGTATACAAGATATGGTGGGCTCACCTTTGTTTCAAATATGTTTAGGTCTCCCACATTCTATAAATATATTATTGTGCTTTTGCTGACCCCTCAAGCTACCTTCCTCACTCCCCCATTCCAGGTTCTACATTTGTTGAAGGATTCAGCCATGCCTGCTGTGGATTCATCCTCGCCATCCATCCTTCCTTTCACTGCCTAATTTCTGTTTCACAAGTCTCCTAAAAGTCTTCCTAGAGCAGCAAAGAGACTGGTGTGCCACAAGAATTTTTAAAACATACAATACCTGGCTCTTTAGTCAGGGGCACTGACCTGTTTTCCCTTAGAATGTCCAATAAAAAATGACAACAGCCAACACAATAGTAGCCATCCAGTGTGAATGAATAAAAAAGTACGTCATTCTTTTTGTCAGATGGGCAAAAAATGGGATATACTTTTGATGTGCCACAGAATTGTAGTGATTAGTTTATGTCCCACAAGATGAAAAAGGTTGAAAATTGCTGCTCTGGAGTCTAAAAAGCCATCAACACGCTCACACACTGCATGAGGCATATGGCCTTGTCAACTCTGTAGCTTTTTTCCCCATTAGCCACCACTTCCTCTAAAAGAGCAATTCTCAACCTCTGCATGTTAGAATGATGTTTGAGGGGGAGTTTTACAAATTTACTTATGCCTGGATCCCACCATCAGAGAGTCTGATGTAATGGTCCAGGGTGCAACCTGGGTTTTGAGATTTTTCAAAGCCCCCTTGTTGCTGATTTAAGAGCCCCTAAGGTTGACAACCGCTGCTAAGACTCTCTCTCTCCTTGGTTTATATAATATTGCAGAGCTTTGTTTCTCCCATTTGCCAAACACATCTGAGTCTCTTTTGGGGTCTTACTCAAAACATGCTTAGAATGCAGTTTTATGTAGCAAAGGATGCAAGCGTTGCCATCAAGATAAGTTATAGTTGGAGTTGTTGCTATGGCATTGTTAAAGGAATTCTGCAATTCTTGGTTAATCAGAAAGCTAAATGAATGCAGGTTCAAGGCACGGCTGGCTGGCTGGATTATGGGGAAAAAGGGAAGGAAAGAAGGAAGGATCTGATGCTTTTTGATCCAAACAACTTTAATAACTCTGTATGTCTAATGATTTCTCTTTCATTGTGTTTCATCAGAAGTATCAGGAATATTAATTTTAGTGATGGTTGATTGAGCACCATATTATAACCTCACATGGATGTATCACATGCACTTATTATAACTTCAACGAGATGGAAACTATTAGCCTCATTTAACAGCCCAGAAATGGAGATGGGGAGAGTTCGTTGTCCAAGGACTCAAGCCTACAACATGACAGAGCTGCGTTTTTAACTCAGGTCAGATCCTCTCTGGATTTGAATCTTAGGTAATTGATGCCAAATGTTGGGGAACTGCTCCAGAAGTCCTGTTTGAGGGAGATATTGAAATACTCGAAATTAGCCTTGTAACTCCCTTCAGTGTTCCTCTCCCCCGGGGCAGGACCTTGCACTCTTTCTCCCTGTGCATTGGTTTTATTTTTATTTATCTTTAAATATATACATATTTTATTGATTTTTTACAGAGAGGAAAGGAGAGGGATAGAGAGTGAGAAACATGGATGAGAGAGAGACATTGATAAGCTGTCTTCTGCATACCTCCCACTGGGGATGTGCCCGCAACCACAGTACATGCCCTGACTGGAATCGAACCTGGGACCCTTCAGTCCACAGGCCGACACTCTATCCACTGAGCCAAACCGGTCTCAGCTGCATTGGTTTTAATACTTCTCATATCTGGTTACCCGAGCCACCTCTAGTTCAGCTTGACAAGGGCCCTATTGATGTGGGTGTCCAGAATAAGATAATAGTGAGAGTGTTAGGCACTGACTGGTTATCAAGTGCATTCTGGGAGGATGGCTGGGTCAGTAACAGAACACTATTTGTGAGGGTGGCTAGATTTCTATGTCCAAGAGAAGATGCTGGAACTAAAAGGCTAGGTTTCCACTGAAAAGGAGTGGCTGGGGATGGAGAAGTGGGCTTCTCTGCCGGGCTCAGAGGGAGGTGACAAGAAACTGGGAAGAGCATAGTATAAGGAAAAACGAGGAAAATGAGTAACTTTAGGGAATGTAGAAAAGGATTTTAAAAACCCTTTCCTTCCTTTCTTTCTCCTCCTTTTTTTTTAAAATTAAATATGTTTTGTTGATATTTCACAGAGAGGAAGGGAGAGAGCCAGAAACATCGATGAGAGAGAAACATTGACCAGCCACCCCCTGCACACCCCCCACTGAGGATGTGCCCACAACCAATGTACATGCCCCTGACCGGAATTGAACCCGGGGCTTCTCAGTCTGCAGACCGACGGTTCTACCACTGAGCCAAAACCGGTTTCGGCTCCTCCTTCTTTTTTTATCTGCCACCTTTCATTCCAAATCACCTAGCTGTCACTTGAACCTGCATTCAGTAAGCTTTCTGATTAATCAAAATTTCATATTTCCTTCAACACCATAGCAACAACACCAACTAGAAATTGCCTTAATTATAAGACTTGCATTATCTACTGCACAAAACAATGTGCTAAATAGGATCTGAGTGAGATTTTAGTGCAGCCCTTGCTAGCCAGGGAGAGAGCAATGCAAACCTGGAGAAAATGCTGCTAGTTGCGGGGAAACAGTTGTTTAAAGCAGGGCCTGGGGTGGGGCAAAAGAAAAGGAATTCACAACTGAAGGATTTGTATGCGTGCATATAAGCATAGCCAGTGGACACAAGACACTGGGTTGGGGGTGGGTAGGCAGGGAGTAAGAGCAAGTGCCAGGGGTAGGGGAGGTGGGGTGGGGAGGAGACATATGTACTACTATTTTTAATACCTTAAACAATAAAATAAAAAATAATAATGGAAACATATCCTAGGGTGGGGATTAAAATATATATAATAAAAATAATAAAAGATGTATGTTAGAGAAATAAAAAGAAAAAGAGAAAAGGAATTCGTTTCTGGTCCTCCAGCGCTTCATCCTGAGCACATCAGAGAACACATGGTCACTTTAAATCTGAAAGGCTCTGGGTCTGGCTGCCAGGAGATGAAATTTCACGCTCAATCATAGTAACTAGATGGGGCGTTGTGGTTCACATATCTTGTTCCTCCTCCATCTCAAGGCTTTGATTTTTTTTTTCTTTCCACTTCCACTGCTTCATCTTCCACATTCCTTTGAACTTGCCTGGGATCCTGTGTAGAAGGGGCGCGCTGACATTCGTGGGGCTTCTACTGTGTGTGGTGCCTCAGCTATCAGGGGCATGTACACTGCAGGGCATACAGGTTAAGTACAAACAGAGCGAGGATTGTGATGTGAAGGCTTGTGGTGGAGAAGAGGGCAAGAAGGGAAGGAGGAGAGAGGAAAAGTCTTTGGAGAAGAGGATGGTTGGAATGAAGGTGCAGGAAAGAGAAGCAGAGGAAGAGAGAAAGGAGAATGTGTGAAGAGAGGGGGTTATAGAAAGTGACACAGGAGAGGTTGTGGAAAGTGAAAGAACTTCCAGGTACAAAGATGGGGGGGGGGAGTAGGAAATGGTTGAATGAAGTGGGCCGGGAAGGAAGAGGACTAAGGACAAAGACTGGAAAAGAAGAAAAAGGTAGGAGAGTCTGATTTTTTACAGAAGGGTTATGGGTTTATGGACACTTAACTGTGTCCCCTCAATTCATATGTTGAAGCCCAAACTCTCATTGTAACTGTATTTGAAGATAATATCTTCAAGGAGGTAATTGAGGTTAAATGAGGTCATGAGGGTGGTGCCCTATCAAATAGGACTGGTGTCCTTATAAGAAGAGAAAGAAACACCCTCTCTCTCTCTCTCTCTCTCTCATCTCATGTCAAGATATGGCTACAAGGTTGCCATCTGTAAACCAAGAAAGGCATTTTTGCTAAGAACCAATTCTACAAGAAACTTGATGTTGGACTCACACTGTCAGAACAGTGAGAAATTAAAATTCCATTGCCTAAACCACCCAGTCTGTTATTATTCTGTTATGGCCACTTGAGTGAGCCAATAAAAGGGATATGAAGATTTAAGGTAACCAAAAGAACCCAGAAGATCATTTTTCCACATTTGCCATCTCAGGAGGGAAGGGGGGAGAGTGGGCAGTAATATACATCCCGAATTTCTTCCTCTAATCTAACAGATATGAAGGCACTGGCTATCTTGGCAAGGGGCTATCATGTACAGGTGTGTCACTATTAAAAGAAGGTGAGGCTTTGGGTCTCATTTGTAAAGTAGGAATAAATACAGTACTTACAACCTCTATATGGGCATTGGAAGAATTAAATGAGGGTTTGCCTACACAGATACCTTCTGTGGAGGGAGAGTGCTTTGTGAGCTCTTGCTATTAATACTGTGCGTGCATGTGCACGCCGTGTTTATTTAGGACATTTTTGGAAGGGAAAGGTCTCTTGAGATTTCCCACACAGCAAGAAAATTTGGACTCTATGTCTGTCTCTAGATTGTACTGAGTTGAACCCATATGAAATTGCCATTTCTACAGGTGAAAAATACATAAGTATTTTTAAAAATAGGAAAGTTTCACATAAAAATCCAGATACATGGATTTTATTTCAAAATCTTAAGATATGACACTCTTGGGCCACATTTCCTTGGACATCACTAAATAGAGCACTCCACCCCAGGCCCCCGGGTCTCAGCCACACCCTCATGCAAGGGTCCTTTTAGGACCTGTAAGATCAGGGTTATTATAGCCTGGATCTATGGTGATGTGTTGCTGATGATGTACCTGAGAAATGACTATATATGTATTAAGAGGCATTAGAATTAAAACAGCAATGTAGATTTGAGTTAGCAAATGGCAAGCAAAATCATCTCAAATCCAACATCTGAGCCCCAGGATAATTGAAGTAAACCAGGGAAAGTCATTATGGATTTTGCTTGTCACACCTTTGAGGCATCCCAGAAACACTTCCATCTGGAATGAAATTATTTCCCTGGATGTGTTTATATCCACATGCAAGTCCCTTCCCTTAGCATCTATGTGTGTGCTTTTCTCTTGCTTGTGTTTTTCTTTTAAATCATCCACCAGATGTCAATTTGTCCAATCTAGTGAGAAAAAAAAATCCCCCAAAACAAAGAGGTCTATGTAAATATTAGTTGGCTGTCCAAAAACATCAGGTTCTTCACAACTGGAATTTGTATTTAACCTTCAGGCCTGCATGCTTTATCTTACATAGTATCTCATTTAATACCACCAATGGGGCCCTAGACAGTTTGGCTCAGTGGATAGAACATCAGCCTGTGGACCAAAGGGTCTCAGGTTTGATTCCAGTCAAGGGCATGGACCTTGGTTGCAGGCTCCTCCAGGGCCTAGGTCCTAGTTGGGCTCATGCAGGAGGCAACTAATCGATCTGTTTCTCTCTGTCTTTACCTCTCTCTTCTATTCTCTACCTAAAAATCAATGGAAAATATCCTCAGGTGAGGATTAACATTTTTTTTTGAGGATTAACATTTTAAAAAATGATACAAATGGGTCCACTGCACTAGGAACAAACCATTCCCATTTCAATGATGAATTAGGATGGATTCTCAGAGGCTCAGAGAATTCAAATAAATTCAAAAAACACTCACACTGCCAGGAAGGATTAGGGTTGGAACTGGCATACATATAGATCATAATTTCAGATTCTTCATTCTTTTTAGTTAATTACAAAGAAAAGCAGCATTATAGCATGGGTGAAAATAAGCTTTACTGCAACTGAGTTGTTGATGTTGTTTTTTAAATCTGAGTGTCTTAGTTGGGCTTTTTATGAGATGAGCTTATTGGCAATGAACAGTTAGCTTGAAGGAAAAGAAAGTAGTTAAATCAGAGAAAATAATAGTACCCCTGTAGTCTGGGTGTCAGACAGTGTCCAGATTAGCAGTGAAAGCAGCCATAGAGAAACACGGTGTTCCGTGGGTATCACTAATCTAACTTTACCATTTTTTCTATGAACCAGAGGTTGGGTTCAGATTCTTTCTCTTTATAGGGTGTTACTATTCATCCCAGGAAATTGACATGGAGTAAGCAGTAGGGGTGAAGTCATCTGGAACCTGGTGTCCAGGTCTGATGTCCACTTCAAGAAGGGTGTGGCTATTCTTGGTGAACCACAGGGTACCCAGGGGAAATCCCTCCCTGCCTGTGTAGGGAGGCCCTGGGGAACTTTAAAAACATAGTAGTGACAGTCTTCTAATATTTATAACACCAGAAAAGAAGAAATGGACTTCATGCTGCCTTCGAAAGAAGAACAAGGACCAGTGGAAAGACATTAAGAATGGCCAAATTCTGATGGTAACTTCTGTTTTAATGGAAGGGGCTACCTTGATCAGTATGAGCTTTTCGGTGCTGTTGGCATTGAGGCTGGATGTGAGATAGATCCTAAAAGCCCGTTTGAATAGCATCCTGTCTCAGCCTCAGGGACAAACAGGAATATGATCAACAATTTATGTGACATTTTAAGGGCCTGGCCTATAAATGGTCTTCAGGAAATGAAAGTTTTTGTGAAATCGCCACAGTATATTGGAATCACATAAAATTGCCATTTTGTAGGTAATAAAGTGGTTGAAGGTCAGCAGTTTTATATAGTTCAACGTAATTCACACAAAGGCAAAGAAATAGACTTGATTCTTTAGACCTGTGTTACACAGAGAAAAGATGCCCCAGGAACTGTGAGGAGTTCACTGTGGGTAGGTACTGCATTGTTCTGGGTTGAAGTATGTCCCCCCAACAGCCTAATTCGAAGTTTCAGTACTTCAGCATATGACTATATTTGAAGATAAGGCCTTTAAAGGGGTGGTCAAGTTAAAGCAAGGCCCTGAGGGTGGGCCCTATTCCAATTGGACTTGTGTCCTTATAAGAAGAAGATATTTTGACACACAAGGAGAAACCAGAATGTCTGCACAGAGGAAAGACCATGTGAGGGCACAGCAAGAAGGCAGCCATCTACACACTAAGAGGAATGGCCTTGGAAAGAACCAAATCAACCAGCACTTTGCTCTTGGACTTCTAGCTTCTGATACTGTGAGAAAATTAATTTATGTTGTTTAAGCAACCCAATCTGTGGTATTTGGAATACATGGGTTTATGGATGACTATTGGGGTGAAGGTGGACAAGGAAGGCTGTGAAGAGACAGATTTTCAATGTCCCCTGAAGACCATGCCAAGCAATATGGTCTCAATTGTGAAGGAAAAGAGATGCTAGTGATCCTCAGATATAAATTGATATAATACCTATGATAAATAGGGCTGCTAAATTTAAAGACTCCAATTCCTTAACTAAGATTCTATTGATATCAAATTAGATTTTAGAGTGGAATGGGATATAAATTACTACTTTATAAAATTTATCTTTGTCAAAAAAGCTAAGATTTCATTCTTCTTTATGGCTGAGAGGTATTCCACTGTGTAATTGTACCACAGCTTTTTGCAACAGAATGGGTTATGCTAAGTGAGATTAGCCAGTTAGAGAAAGACAATATGATATGATCTCACTTAGATGTGGGATCTAATGTACATAATAAACTAACAAACAAAATATAAAGATACTCATAGATACATAGAACAGACTGACAACTGTCAGAGGGGAGAAGATAGGGGGGCTGCATGGAAAAGGTAATGGGATTAAACAAAGAAAGGAAAAAAAACCACTCAGAGACAGACAACAATATAGTGATTACCAGAGGGAAAGGGAATAGAGGGAGAGAGAATAGGATGGTTTATTTCCCCATCTTATTCATCAGGGAGGAAGCAGGAAGAAAGACTAAATCCTATTTTAAAAAGGAGAGAGAGATGATGGAAGGAGACTTGAGTTGGGAGGTGAACACAATACAATATACAAATTATGTATTATAGAGTTGTACACCTAGAAACAGTATACTTTTATTAACCAATGTCACCCCAATAAATTTAATAACATTTTATTTTCTGAAAAAAACAATGGTCTAAAAAAGAAAGTGAAATAAAAATCACTTGACCAATTTAAGAGAACAAGCTGCTTCAGGAATGTTAGCAATTGGCAAGGATATCAAGAATGTCTTAGTGACAACTCTCAAATGTTGGTAGAGTACACCTCTAGGAGGCATTTTAGGGGGGGGTGGGTGGCTACATGAGCTCTGTTTTGCTGTTATTTGTAGAAAAGACCCTGAAAATGCAAATATTTAATACTATTCTATAATTAGTCTTTCATTAATTAGGACTGACTCCCTCCCCTTGATTTTGAGGCAGAGACAGACAAACAGATAAATTGAGGACAATGGACAGCTTCCCACAAGTTGTGGGTGCCCTATGTTGGGCGCTAGTTACAAGTGTCTCCCCCCCACCCCCATCCCATGTTGTTCAGGTTCAGGCTCTGGAGGAGGCCGCATGCAAATGAAAGAGACTAGAAAATATTAATTTGGAAATACTGGGGACCATGCTGGAGCCCAACTCAAGGGGAAGGACTCCACCCCGGTCTGGCCTTGCCATTCCTTTTATTAATACTATGGGATACACCCGTAGCCTTTAGGCAGGCAATTCCAATAATAGCCAATCAGCAAGGATTTACATAAAACTAAAAGGTGGAAGTTGCTTTAGCTACCATTGTCTCAACTAGACAGTGGGTACTTGCCTCTGACCTTTCAGAGCTTCAAGGTTGACCAGCCTTTCAGGTTCCTTGTCCACATCTCTCTGCTAGTGAGGACAATGGGTGGCTTCCAACAATAAATGTGTGTTGGCATTTGAGCTCCTGTCTAGCTCTGTAGCCTAGAACAAGTCACTTTATCGCTCTCTGCCTCCTAGCTGAAGTATAAGATGGAGTAGTAAACCATCCTATGGGATTATTATGATACAGAGCATAGGCACACTATATTCATAGTGAAAAAAAAAATCTCCACTGAAAGATTAGTCAAGAGCAGACCTCTGGACTTCTAGGCAGAGAGTAAGGAATCCTCCCAGGGTCTATGTGGCAGATGGAAAGTATGGGTTATGGAGACTGGGACACTTTGAGTTTAAATCTAGTACATGCTCCATCTCCTAACATTTATCATAACATAACACTTCTCATCTGAAAAATGGTGATATGGAGCAGGATATGTAAAGTATTGGCACATGCTAGGTGCTGCTGATCATAAAACACTTCCTCTGGTGGCCAACTGAGCAACTTTGGAGGAGCCATTTCATCAGTTACTGGGGCCCACCTTTCACTGACAATTATTGAATACCTACTGGGTGTGTGAGAGATAACTCTGTGTGTTCTTCATCCCAAACTGCTTCCAAGAATGTTGCCTGGTCCCTTGTGGGCATCTGTTTCAGGGTTGTGCAGACCAGGAAGCAGAAGTTTATTGAAAACATATTCTCTCCCCCCCCCCCCCCCACTTTTTTTTCCCCCTGAAAGTTCAAGTCCACAAGTCCATAGGAGAGGGAATAAAAGACCTCTGATGGAACATTTCCCACCAGAACTGCAGTGTCTGTCGGTCGGGGACCAATGCACTTGGGATAAGTGGAAACACTCACTGTGTGGCTCAGACACAGGGTGCCTGGCCTGGATGGTGATTCTCAGATCATAAACAGGGAATCCCACATATATCAGGGACAGGCAATTTATAAGAATGGTCACAGGTGGTGTGAAGGAAGACCTCACTAGTATTGGCTGTGGTGTGGGTTAAGAGCCTGATAATTTCTAAAACTAAATTTCCTGTGGACATGGACTCTTGGAAACTGATTCCAGTTAAGTTGAATGAAAGAAAGGAATGTGACATTTCTTGCAGACCTGTGTTATTAGATTGGCACTTGCTATAGCTGTAAGTCATTGGAGAACCTAAAGATGAATTAATGTCTACTCTTTAGAACCTTGCCACCTATTTGGGAGCAGGACGAGGGCATATGACACCTAATAAATAACTCAGAGCCTGGCAAGACCCTCCATGATGTGTAAGAATTCTCAGTCAAAAGAGGCAAACAGTTGAGAGATGCAAAAAGCAGCCAGCAAGGTTAATGGATAAGAATTTCTCCTGAAGGGATATATTAAAATACACTCTCTGAAGGGATATATTAAAATACACTCTCTCCATCATTGCATGCCAATATCACAATTTCTAATTGCCACAGCTATAAACTCATAAAACTTCATAGATCCTAATGTTCTTTTGGAAATATGCCCATTTGATATGAAGGAGAAGTCTAGAAATTGGTGATGGAATAAGAAACTGTGGAGTTAATGATTTCCATAAAATTGCTCACAGGTGTGTCTTCATGGAGTCCAGGAGCTGTTAAGACCCCTAGAGGTCAGCTAGCTCCTCCTGTCCCTTCCATTCCCCAGCCCCTCTTATTTTCCAGGGTCAAATCAAAATTAGCAAGGCCTCAAAGTTGTTGTTTGAAAGACCACTATGATGGTCAATGTCTTGGTGTAACAGGTTTAGGAGACCGGGTCCAATGTTTACCTCCACCCCTTAATTTTCATGTGAATGAAGACGACTGTTATCTCTTGCCTGGACAAATATCACTTCCTAACTGGAGGTTTAGTCTCTGTCCCTTCTAAACACCGATTAATCATCTTAAATCGTTTTTCTAATGAACTTCCAGGGAGTTACTTTCTTGTTTACAAACTTTCAATGATCACTACATTTAACAAGCCAGAGGAAAATCATTTGGGCAAAAAATGAAAAAGGATCCCAAGTCAAATTTATAGAAAATATTCCTTTTGTTGTGGGGTCAAATCCTGGGTTCAAAATAAGACCACTGGAGGCTGATGATTGATTAAAAAAGCAGGCAAGAATTTATTGAAATCAAAATTGGCCAGGACAGTCGCAAGAGCTCATACCCAGATGGACTTCATACTACTGCACTATTTCAGGTGTAGCTAGCCCTTTTAAAGGCTCAAACCAGCCAAAACCGGTTTGGCTCAGTGGTAGAGCATCGGTCTGTGGACTGAAAGGTCCTGGGTTTGATTCTGGTGAAGGGCATGTACCTTGGTTTCGGGCACATCCCCGGAAGGGGGTGTGCAGGAGGCAGCTGGTCGATGTTT
Organism: Vespertilio murinus; assembly: GCA_963924515.1. Classification (NCBI taxonomy): domain Eukaryota; kingdom Metazoa; phylum Chordata; class Mammalia; order Chiroptera; family Vespertilionidae; genus Vespertilio; species Vespertilio murinus. The sequence goes on along the minus strand of OZ004704.1, from coordinate 5,846,870 downwards.
CTCTCTCATCGACGTTTCTAGCTCTCTATCTCTCTCCCTTCCTCTCTGTAAAATATCAATGAAATATATATTTAAAGGCTCAAACCACAGGAATTTTCTTTTGTTCTAAATTTAAGACCCTAAAGACTACATTCTAAAGACTGGGGTCAGCCCGCAGGGTTGTTCCCAGTCACATCCTGACGGACATTGGAATGTGGCCCTATCTTGTGATGCAGAACTCAGTGGTTAATCTCTAAAGGTTATCTACAGTTTCTATCCCTGAAGCTACTGAGTCAGTGAGAATCAATTTCCTGTGCTCCTGGTCCCAGGCAAGGTAAATATTCTTGTGTTTATTCAGGTGCAGGAGACAGACTAGAAGAGTTAAAATTCAAACAGCAGTTTTTACCAAAGTATGATTGCTACCATATTTCACTGTTATTAACTTTTGGTCCAGAATATGTTTGTATATTTTCAGAAAACAGCTCTGAGACCATGTGGATTCTGGCAACAGAGAGGAATTGACAGGACTACTCCAACCATGAAGATAGAAGAGAAGCCGACCAGAGATGGAAGTCGTTGATGACACCTTAGCATAATAGCAGTCAGCAGCTGTGTATAACTTCAAGTTGTCCAGGACCAAACCAGAGAGGGTTGGACCCGCATTACCACCATTTTCCCACCATCCAGAACTGAAGTATCATTGCTGACATGTGCACATAAGGAACTGTTTCACATTGAAATTGGGTCTCAAAAGAACTGGTGGCCCAGAAAGACACTACAGACTGATTCATATGCCTTTCAGCATAACGATTATTGCTTATCTAATTTTTGATTCTTATAAGTATATTTCCAGTAGGACATGATCTCACTCATCTAGGGGAAATGATGAACAACATAGATTGATGAACAAGAACAGACCCACAGATAAGGAGCTATGGGTCAGACTGTTGGACCTCAAAGGGAGGGTGGGGATAAAAGGGAGAGATCAACCAAGGACTTATGTGCATACATATGAGCCTAACCAGTGGTCAAGGACAATAGGGGGTGGGGGAAAAAGGAGGGGGGTGAGGGATTGGAATTGGGGGTTAAGGACAAATATGTGATACCTTAATTAATAAAGAAATTAATTTTAAAAAATCCATATTTTGTGGCATTCAAGGCTTTCTTATGACATACCCCCTCCCCCGGCTCCCCCCCAAACAATACCCCCTCCCCCGGCTCCCCCCCAACCAAGTCTTCTGAGCTTATTCCCTTTGCTCGCTATGCTGAGTAAAATATGCTGCACTTTGTTCTTCCAGGGAAGCTCTCCTGTTCCTCTCTACACTGATTGCTTTCATGGTTTTGCTAATATTTTCTCACTGCCTGGAATGCTCCTTATCCATCCATCAAGGCAAATTGCATGTTACCTCCTTCGAGGAGTCTTCCCTGAGCATCAGATGGACCTGAATTTGAGGTCATACTCTGACACTTACTTTTTAAAAGACTTCAGGTGATTACTGAATTTCTTTAGGGCTCAGTTTTCTCATCTGTGAAATGGGTAAGTTAACACTCATCTTGTAGCCTTGTAAAGTACACATGGGTTAATCATATTGTAAAGTACTTAGCACAGTTCCTTGTACATGGTAAATAGCAAAGAATGTTACACTTTACTCTAATTTTTCCAGGTACCTGAGGTCTCCTTTTCTCTGGATTCCCATTCACCTTGAGCCTCTCTTATATTCTTCCTTGTAAATCTGATTTTGCATTTTGGAACACATGTTTTATTTTCCCCATTGGAATGATAACTCCTTGAAGGTGGAATCGTGTTTTATTCTGGTCTCCTTTGCAATGTGGTCTATACAGCAGGCCTTTGAACCACAGGCAAAGGCTGACCTTTTGGGTGTGAAACTGCTAATGAGAATTTGCTTTACTCTCACTATTTCTTCTAAAAGTTGGCAATATTTTAAAAAAGGTAATTTCCTTATATATGAGAATCCTAGTTGTTGGACTTCTGTTTCAGAGAAATATGGGAACTCAATTCATGAAGTGGCTTGTGGAGATTAATAAATTTTAATTAAATCTTGGGAAAGTTCACACGCTTGAAGGCCATGTGGTCTGAACTCAATCTCACCATTTTTATTTTTATTTTTATTTTTTTTTATTTATTTTTTTAAATATATTTTATTGATATTTCACAGAGAGAAAGGGAGAGAGATAGAGAGCCAGAAACATCGATGAGAGAGAAACACCGACCAGCTGCCTCTTGCACACCCCCCACCGGGGATGTGCCCGCAACCAATGTACATGCCCTCGACCGGAATCGAACCTGGGACCTTTCAGTCCGCAGACCGATGCTCTACCACTGGGCCAAACCGGTTTCGGCAATCTCACCATTTTTAAGCACACGTTCCACATTCCATGCGTTGTGTGCTACTCCTCCGGAAAAAATGGTTTCACCTTCTAATGAGTTTGTGAAACATTAGATTCTAATGACCCACTCATAAAGGGACAGAGGACATATTAAAAAATAAAAACTTGGGAGCACAGATAACTTTCTAGCATGTGTGATATTTAAAAAGTTTTGATTATTAAAGCTCCATACGAAGTAACTGAGATAAATGTGAGCCAATTATTTAACCTTTCTAGGATACAGTTTTTACAAATTATAAAGATGACAGTAGAGTATCACTAATAATATCTCCAACAGGTTATGCATTTTAAATAAAACTATCAAATAAAGTGCCTGGAATAATGCTTGATGCAAAATAAGTGGTCAATAAAAGGTTATAAATTATTTTTTATTAGTACTAATACATGCAAATATAGTATTCAAAAAATAAAATAAAATCTAAAATATGTTAGAAGCATGCATATAAGCCTAATCAATGGACACAGACAACAGGGATGTGAGGTTATGAGTGAGGGGATAAAAGGTAATGAGGGGACAGCGTCCTGGAAAGGACAGGTCAGGGTTGTAATACCTAGATCAATAAGGAAATTAAAAATAAATCTTATCTAATAAAAGAGTAATATGCAAATTTACCACACCTCCACTAGCCACAAGCTACACCCACCAGCCAATCAGGAATGAATATGCAAATAAACCCAACACAGGTGGCTGCAGCCATGGAGAGAGCAGGAGGCTTGAGTTGCCCCCAGTGATGAAGGGAGCCAAGCTTTCCACCCACTCTGGCCTGCATTAGCCTCAAGGCTACAAAGTTTCAATTACAGAAGATAAATAAACCCCAGATACCAGGGCCTCTGCTCGGGTCGCCTGGGGGCATGGCTGGCCTGCAAAACACTACAGGCCCCTCACTCAGGCCACCCCATGCCCCAAGGGAACCCCCACCCTGATCTGGGATACCCTTCAGGGTAAACCAGCCAGCCCCCACCCATGCACCAGCCCTCTATACTATCTAATACAAGAGTAATATGCAAATTAATCATCACTCCAACACATAAGATGGCTGCCCCCATGTGGACACAAGACGGCCACCACAAGATGGCCAGCAGGGGAGAGCAGTTGGTGGGGGAAGGGGGACCAGTCCTGCAAGGGAGGGAATTTGGGGCGATCAAACCTGCAGGGGATGGTAGTTATGGGTGACCAGGCCGGCAGAGGAGGGAAGATGGGGGTGACCAGGTCTGCTGGGAAGAGCAATTGGGGGGGAACCAGGCCTGTAGGGAAGAGAAGTTTTTTTGGGGGGGTGGCAAGGCATGCAGGGGAGGGCAGTTAAGGATGACTAGGCCTGTAGGGGAGGGAAATTGGGGCAAACAGGCTGGCAGGGGAGCAGTTAGGCATCAATCAGGCTGGCAGTTAGGGGATGATCAGGCTGGCAGGCAGAAGTGGTTAGGGGCAATCAGGAAGGCAGGCAGGCAAGCAGCTGGGAGCCAGCAGGACTAGACTGTGAGAGTGATGCCCGACTGCCTGTTTAGGCCCGATCCTACTGTCTGACTGATTGTTTAGGCCCAATCCTACCGGGCAGTTGGGACATCCTACGAAGGGTCTCAGATTGGAGAGGGTGCAGGCTGGGCTGAGGGACATGAATTTCATGCACTGGGCCTCTAGTAAATAAATAAAATGTGTGAGAAGGTCTGCAGTGAAGAATGCAGCATTTAATAGCTAATAAGAGCTCACATTCATTGAACTCTTATATAACAGATACTCTGATAGCAGACCCTTTGCATGAATTTCTAATTTAACCCTCTCATCGCCCCTAAAAGAATAGAGTTATTATCCTCATTTAATAGATGAAGAAACTGATGCTGGAATGGTTCTGAGCATGCAGGGCAGTTCAAGGTGGAGCTGTGGTTGAAGTTGGATGTCTGTGACCCAGACCTAAATTCTGTTCCACATGGTGCCCAGCTTTCCACGTCACACCCTCTTGCCCCTCATGTTATTTCAACTCTCCTCTAAGGTCTGTTCAAAGGCACTCCACGAGAAGCTCTCTGAGGTCAGCAGGCTGATTTCCAAAGCCCCTCTCTATGCTCTTCTCCACCCACTTCCTACAGGGTGAGTGCCTTCCTTCTCTCTGTCAAGGGCCAAGCTCAGAGCCTTGTTGAGGTTTAGGGCACAACGTGAACCCCCAGGTGAGACATCTCTTTCCTAGTCTTCCCAGGGTGTGATTTCTGAGCCTGGTCATGAGTCACAGGTCCTGGCCCACACATCTGGGGTGTGTGGCAGGAGCGGGCAACTTGGGCTAAGGGGCTTAAGCTAAAATCCTTTCCGGTTCAGACAGCATGGCCCCCACACTCCCTGGAACCTCACTGGTTAACACTCTCCTTCCTCCATCCTCTCGTCCTCTCCCCCAGCCTCTCCAAGCCGAACAGACATGACTAGGGTGCATGGGGCCAGAACAGACACGATTAGGGTGCATGGGGCCTCTGGTGGCCGTCCTTTTGGGGACAACCCTGACCTTCCCAGGGTGCTGTCCAGATTTCATCACCAAGCCCCCCAGTGGCTGCGCCTCAGATGAGTCAGCTGGCTTGGGTTTCATCAGCAACTCTAATGGCCTTTGTTTTCATCCTCATTGGGGCTTCTGAAGGGCCCGGAGGAGGGGCCTGGCGGGTCTGGCTTCCAGAGAGGCCGCCAGCCTCCGGGGGAGCCCGAACCCGGGATGGAAAGTCCGCGCCGGGCTCCCCAGCAGTCACGTCATGCCACACTGCGCTCTGCTTGGCCGCACCCGTCCCCAGGGCGCGCTCAGGCGCCACGTAACCGCTGGCCATCCCAGCTCTCCAGCTGCCTGTGATGATGAGGTCATGGGGTGGGGTCCCGGACACCCCCTCCAGATAGGTTGGGGGCTTCCCCAACTGGCGCTGGGAATAGCAGAGAGGACGAGGAGGAGGAGATGCTCTTACTCCCGAATGTCCAACCCACTGCTGCCTCTCTTGATGCCGTATGGCCGGCATGGAGGGAGGGAGACAGACAAAGGGAGACGAGAGAAGATCGGGAAGGAGAAAGACAAGGAACTGACAGGCCCGCGTCCCTCAGTCCCTCCACTGCCAATGACAGATGGGAAAAGGAACTCACAGTTTCTCCTGACCGCCTTGCTGATGGGACTGCCTTCTCCTTTTCCCACAATAACGGCCTTCTTCCGATCTCCTCTCTTTCCTTTCACTGAGTCTACCAGAGGCAGGGGAGCCACTGTCACCCACCATATGCAATCAGCATCTAGCACAGAAGGGAAACAGAGCCCAGTGACAGAACAGCGGTCGCTGCGGCAAAGACAGGTAGAGTCCTTCCCACCCCGAGCCCGGGGTCATGTTCTCACACAGGCCTCACAGGAGTTTGCAGACCTGGGTTGCTTAGATGTCCCAAGCCACGCGCACACTTGGTGAGACCCGCAGGGCTTTTAAGTTGCTGCTGGTGTGTTTCTGCTGTGAGTCCATATGTGCGCGGGGAGGTATGATACGGCTCTGCTCGCTCACAGCCTGCCGGAAAAATTTGCAGACATCCACAAATATCTAGGTTTTTTTTTTTTTTTTCTTTCCACCTGGAAGTCTGCCTCGAAAAGATGGGAACACTGATAACAGACTTTTTCTCAGAGAAACTGAAAGAACACATCACACATGTAGGCGCCCTTCCTTTGAAAACCACAAGGAACTTCTTATATGGTCAAGGCATGGGGAAACCAGAGACCATTGAGCCCCGCTGCTCGCTACCTGCTTCTCAGGCACAGTACAATCCAGGGGACCAGGCCACCCCATTCCTGTCATAGCTCCGGCAGGCAGTCAACTTGATTGAATAAACTTGGAGTTGAACTTTTTTTTTTTTCCTCCCCCAAGACATAACTGCAGCCCCCTCTCAAGCGGTTACGGAGGAGAAAAAAAAAATCAAATGATTTATTTAACTTTTGAAAAATACATCCTGCAAGACAAGTTTCTAAGAAGCCCCAGTGACCGCATTTTAAGAGGAGTTGGGGGATGTTATTAAAAAACGGGAAAGATTTCCGAGTTAATCGCAAGATCACAGCGCCGGAGCTGAGCTGCAGATAACCGAATGAGACAACGCAGATACTCCGACCTCCTCGGCGGTGTGTTAGCCCAGCGCCACACCAGCAAATGCCAAGTGCCCCGGAATAGGTATTTCAAAGAGCCGCATTTAGTAATCCATGCCCTTTCAAAAGTAAACGGCATTTTTCAGACAGTCCAGAGATACCTCCCGGAGGTCTGTGCATCCAGCAGAATAGAAAGGAGGAGGAAGCGCCGCCGCCGAGTCTTGCAGCCTCCGATTCACTTGTTGACACACTTTCCGCAAGCCCCTCGCTTCCTTACAAGTAGCTGTCAGCTAAGTTCCCCTGCAAATACCCTCGACAAAGGCCACGGTGAAAACGGCAGCTTACCTTTCCTGGGCATGGCTGGCATCACACGCTCCCCCCAAACATGAGGCTTCCTGGCTGTGGCTGTCCCATGAAGTGAGAAACCGTTAAAACACTGTACAGCAGGAAGGCGTGCTGGTTATCCAGAGCCGCTTCAAAACAACCTGGGAGATGGATCCCTCGGTGAGAAACGAAGCGCCCGTCTGAGCATGAGAACGCGCTTGAAGCTCGGAGCTCGTGCTGTTGGAGGAGGTTTTGCAACTGTCTCCCTCCGTGTCAGCAACCTCCTGCTCCTCCCAGGCACTTGCCGGCTCCTGTAATTCAAAGCAACTGCGATCCTTCCCATAATGCTCACATTTCAAAGAGCTCAGTCCATACCCTCCTCAGGAGTGAACGGGAGCGGGGGACGGGCCTCCGCAAACCCAGGCAGAGAGAGGCAAAGGAGCAGCCAGGGTTTCAGGTATCCAAACGCGTCTGTTTCCCTCTTTTTTATCCGCGCATCTTCTCAGCCTGCTCCTTCCAGCTGCCTTTGCCTTTCCAAGGGATGCCTCCAGAACACATGGCATCGCTTCCCTGGGAGCAAAAAGGACACAGGAGAGATTATGTCCCAACTCAGGGGACGGTGATGTTGGTGAGATTGTGTTTACAGCTCTGCGCTGTCACAGGGGTCTCATGCAATGCTGCCCTGTTCGAAACTTTAAAATTAGCGTACATTATGTTTTCACAAAAGGGGAAAATACCTAAAGGCTACTTGCTTTTCAGAGTTCATCAACACAGCTGAATACGTTTTCTGACATTTATTTAGTTTGTAACTGGTGATACCAGTTTTACTGAAATCACCCTTCCCTAACTCACATCTCTCTCTCTCTCTCTCTCTCTCTCTCTCTCTCTCTCTCTCTCTCTCTCTCTCTCCCACACACACACATATACAAGACTTGTGAATTAAAATTATAGTCAACTTAAAGTGTGGTCAAGTGAAATTAGTGATTACAAATTTTTATAGTATATATTTTAATAAAAATTTCAAGCTGAAACCAGTTTGGCTCAGTGGATAGAGCGTCAGTCTAAAGACTGAAGGGTCCCAGGTTCGATTCTGGTCAACAGCATGTACATTGGTTGCGGGCACATCCCTGGTAGGGGGTGTGCAGGAGGCAGTTGGTCGATGTTTTTCTCTCATCAGTGTTTCTAGCTCTCTATCCCTCTCCCTTCCTCTCTGTGAAAAATAAATAAAATATATTTTAAAAAATTTAACTACAATCTGCATTTAATACTATTCTGCATCAGTCTCAGATGCACAGCGCAGTGGCCAGTCACATACACTACAGTGTGGTCACCAACATGCCACGCAGCCACCTGGCCCCATACACAAGTCCTTGCCATATTACTGACTATCTTCACTGTGCTGTAACTTACATCTCTGTGACTATTCTGTAACTACCAATGTATAATTCCTAATTCCTCCATCTTTTCTACCCAACCTCCCTCCTCTCTGTCAAAGGTTAATTTGTCCTACTTTTTTATTTTATTCTTTAGGTTTCATATGTAAAGCGAAATTGTATTGTATTTGTCTTCCTATATTTTAAATCAGGGATTGCTCAATACATGATAAAATAATAAGTGCTCAACAAACACTCACTGAATGAATAAAACAGTGCATAGGTTCAGACCAATCAACTGTTTTGACGATCTTGGTTTGCAGATCTTGGTTCCCATCAGGCAAAGTTAATATGTCAAAGCTTCTACAAATAGTAAAGGCCAGATAATGTATGCCCTTGTTAGATTTAATGAATGGTTATAATATAATGAAATCCTCTAACTGACTCTAGAAAAGATTTATTAAATAAATTAAACCATTTGGTGGAGAAAGTAAATGTTGACACAGGTACAATCTATTAAGTATTCTCACTGTGTGCATTTATACAAATGAGTTAGAGCATAAAAAAAACCTCATTCATCAATTAAAAAGCTATAAATTATTTTCACTGTGATTTCTGAAGTCACCCAAAGTAACTATTATTCCATGGCCAGAGGATAGCAATTCTGATTGAAAGAGTGCAAAGAGAAAGAATCTCACACCGCAGGGAGCGGTCAGGTTTCAGACGTAATGTGCTGTGAAAGCAGAGACAAAGGTGGAGCTGATTTTTGCTCTGACTTCTCCTGGGGAGATGTCTGGAGACACAAACACACATACTGTCCTAGACACCGATCCAGCACGCTCCAGTTGTGTAACCTCCGATGTGCTGCTTCATTTCTATAAGTGTTGGTTTCCTTAGTAGTGAAAGATTGAATGTAGATATGTTAAAACAACCTATTTACATATATAAGTAATACTGCACTTACTCAACAAATATTAATTAAGCACCTCATTGTGCATCTGGTACTTCAAAAGACCTATTTATGAGCCACACGATGAACATTGTAATTGGTTATGGACATGGGAATCTGCCCTAACGCTTACTCAACTCGGTGGCCTGGGCCTAACAGGAAGTGAATGGTAAGGAAACTGAGACCAGAGGCTGGGAGGGTGAAAAGCATGCTTTGCAGTGGTGAAACAGTCGGTGAGGCTGACATCTGTGCCAACTTGGAAGGCCACATGTGCCTCATAACATTGTAGGCCTAGGAGAGGAGGATGGGGAAGAAATAGTGGTGTGTGTTGGCTACTACCGTGTTTCTCCGAAAATAAGACCTACTTCATGGAAACATAATACATCCCCTGAAAATAAGACCTAGCGCATCTTTGGGAGCAAAAATTAATATAAGACACTGTCTTATTTTAGGGAAACAGGGTATCAACAGCACTTGGCAAGGTCTTTCAAGAATGAGATGAGCCTAGAAAAGGAATGTCTAAATTACAAGCAAATAAAAGGGAACACAGAGATAGTATATACATTGGATGGCTTGCAGAAGCCTACTAAGTTTTGGCAGGACTTACATTACTGAAATAATTATAAGCCTGTACTAAATATGTCTTTCAAGAAGGAAGTGGCCGAAACCAGTTTGGCTCAGTGGCTGGAGTGTCGGCCTGGGGACTGAGGGTCCCAGGTTCAATTCCAGTCAGGGGCATGTACCTTGGTTGCAGGCATGTCCCCAGTGGGGGATGCGCAGGAGGCAGCTGGTTGATGTTTCTCTCCCATCAATGTTTCTAACTCTAAATCCATTTCCCTTCTTCTCTGTGAAAGATAAATAGTATATATATATATATATATATATATATATATATATATATATATTTTTTTTTTTTTTTTTAAGAAGGAAGTGGACCATTGGCTGCAGGAAGGGTCAGCTCCTCAACACGCACCTCAGAGGTGGGCTCTCAGGAGGAGGACCCGGTGGCCATAGAGATGATGGAAAAGGGAGTTTCCCAGAAAGCCGAGCCAGCGCCCTATCCAGAACCTCCTCTTCCTCCCACAGGGCAGTATGCCTCTACTGTGCCCACCTGGCCACTTGATGTATCCGTGGCTGTGTAGCTCTCATTCTTTATTTTCATTTTCTGAATGGGAATTTTTATTGTGGTTATCTTACCACTGTTGCACCATTTATATTGTGTGTTGTGTGTTGTGTGTTGTGTGTTGTGTGTTGTGTGTTGTGTGTGTGCATTTGTGCACGAGAGAGAAAGAAAGAGAGAGAGAGAGAGAGAGAGAGAGAGAGAGAGAGAGAGAGAATTGTCCTTTGCTTTATACTTTACTTTCCTTCTAGTTCATAGGTCTCTGGATCAAGAGATGCCAAATCAGACTTAAGGGAAAACTTCACATACCCAGAACTCCTGCACTTTGAGCTGCTTGCAGCCATCACACAGAATTTGACATTGTTTCCTTTGGGGAGAGATCAGTGTGCTCTGTGTTTTGGGAAGAGGGGAGAAAATAGATATTTGGTGGCCAGAGGGTAAACTACAACAGGTGCGTTTTGTGTTTACTGATGTCTACATTGCCCTCACCATTTCCCAGCTTCCTTTGCACTTCAGTTGACCATGTGATTGATTTCTGGCCAACGGGATGTAATCAGAAGTTATATAGGGTTAATTCTGGCTAAGGGGGTGAGGAACTGGTATACTCACTTCCTCTTCTTTCTCTTTTCCCTGTTCATGTGGCAGGAGGCAAAAAGAGGTGCTAGAGCCCCAGAGTAGAAGGAACCTCAAACTCTGAGAATCAGACATTATGTACTAGCATACAAACTTATGTTGTGTCCCTCCACCGAGTGTGGGGGTGTATTTGTCACAGATAACTAAGTTAATTGCTCCACTATAGATAGCTACCTGAAATGATTCTTGGAAGATTAAGTTATATAGAAAGAATACAGAACGAACCTGACACAAGAAGTGCTCAAAAATGGTAGTTATTTTTATACTAACCATAAATTCCAACTTTTTTTTTTTGCTATAGTACTTCTATAAATTTAAGGTTTATAAATTGTGTACTACCCGACCAAGTAAAATTGAAACCATGGAAAGATTAGTGACAAAAATAGCTGTCAAAAGCAAAATTTATTGACCATCTATAAAAAAAATAAATGCATTTGTTACAAAAATTGTCCAATGGGTTACTGTCAAGTTTTACAAGCAACCTGCAAAGCAGGGGCTAAAGGAAGTTATAAACTTCAAAGTCCAAGTGAAGTACTTTCTTAGCATTTAATGAGTGTAAACTCCACTTACCCAAATGTTTGCTGTACTGTGTGTACAGAAGAAGGCCATGGTTTTGACATTGACCGGTCCAAGCTGCTCAGTACAAATGGGGTAAACATCTCATTAATACTAGCTGAGCACTAATTTTTCTAAAAATTGTCCTCTATTCAGACTCTGTTTTTTTCCCCCCTACTGGCTTTGAATTGCTCTACACAGAGATACAGAAGGTTCTAGTTCATACATTTTGTTTCTATCTCAGGTATTTTGGGCACTTCCTACTAGAAATATGGCTTCCTTCATTCAACAAACTCTTTTAAAGGATTCAGACCCTTTTTTCTTCTACCAGTTTAAAGCAACAATGCTAATAATTACAAACATATATTGAGCATGAACTATGTACTAGGCACTATTTTATGTGCTATGTAAATATATCAACTATTTTATCTTTTCAGCAATCCAATCAGGTAGACACTAACACTATCATCATTTTACAGATGGGGACTCTGAAGCACAGAGAGGTTAAGGGACTAGCACAAGGTCACACAGCCAGTAAGTAGCAAAGCTGGGATATAAGCATGGTTTGTGTGGTTCTAGTACATGAACAGTTAAAAGGTGGTTAAAACATGTTCTTCATGCCAAATGAAGAGGACATGCTCACACCATGTATTTTCCTTATCATCATTGCATTTGAGATGATTACAGATTACTTCTGAAACACACTCTAAACTTTTATGGACAGCAGACTGTTTTTCTTGGAAAATACGCACTTCCCCTTTCTGAGTGCGATGATTAAATTTGAACATTTTTCATTTTTAAGCTTTGTGTTGTCTAGTTGACTTTATTTCTTCTCTTGTGTGCACGAAGCAGCCAAGTTTCAAATTATATCCTGAAACCCAGGTGGCTTCATCTGGAATTTATAACACAGCCTTCTCTGAATTCTATCAAACATTTGACAACATCAAGAAAGAGGCCAAAGAAAAAATGACCCTTGTTGGGAAACTTTATCCTTTTATTGGGAGAGGTTATAAAATATATAAAAATATCAAATCACTGATTTGTATACCTGAAGTTAATATAATATTGTATGCCAACCATAGTTCAATTTTTAACAATGTTTAGAGATAAAATAAAATGCTCTTTATTGAGGGTGGCAGGAAATAATCCAACCCACCTTCAAAGTGAAGCCACACATAAAGCACTAACCCTCCTTTAAATTCTCAGATGGTACAAGGATGCCTACTATGTGCTCCTCACTGTTGGCACCAAAGATACCAAGGGGCAGATGGCATTTCTTTGAGTTTGCAGTTGCTGGCTCACCCCTCTTGGATTTTGGTCATGAGAAGATCTGACGGCCCTTTTTTTACTTTCTTGGTAATTTAGGGAAACAAATCAACTTATTGAAAATAGTCAAAACTGGAAAAGATATGACCTATTAGTAGATCTTCAGATCTTAGATCTGGAAGAAGACTTGTGAGTGTTCTTATTCTCTTTCTCCCACTCTATTCATAATCTATCTGCACAGCCTGGGCAGATGGCTATTCCACTCCTGCTTGTGGCTCCCAGGGAGAGAGGGAGCCGAAACTTCACAAAACACACAAGAACTTTCTGAGCAACAGTGAATATTCCTGCTCCAATTTTCCCACAAAAGCGTCCTTACACTATCTGAAGGCAATGCTTAAACTTCCTTTCCCCCACAACTTCATCTTCCTTTTTCCAAGTTCAATATGTCTGGCTCTTTCAACTGTTCTTCATGCAACATGATTCCAATTAGATTGTCATTGTGGTTGGTTGCCCTCCAGTGAACTACTATTCAGTTAATGGCTGAATGACTCATAGGCATTGTGGTAAGGTTACCGAGAAGTCAACAGTTTGAGTTACAGTCTCAACTCTGCTATTGGCTTTACCAAATCATTTCCCAACTCTTTGTCTCTGTGTGTATGGCCCACCTCTATCAGAGCATTGTGGGGTCCCTCACTTAGCTCTGGACCCTCTTCCCTCTGTAGGATTATCCTTCATGAGTTATCATTCATCAACTCACAAAACCTAAAGAACAGACCTTCCCTCTCCCCTTTCCTGGCATCATTCTAATGCCTGCCAGATTTCACTTTCTAGAGATAGCACATTCCTATCAGGTTTAATATTTCTAATGCAAAATTATTTTTCCTCAACCCCACTTTCCCTGAGTTTCCTAATTCTGTCATTAATCCCACAGTCCTCTCAGATTCTTAGGACTTTAAGCATATGCCATTGCTTTTTCTCCCTCCTCTTCTACTTCCCTAAAACTTTTCACCATTAAATTCTGGTTATCCTTTCTTTGTCACGTCTCTATAATCTGGCATCCTGGGGCACTTATGTTATCACAATTTATTTATTCCAGCATCTCCCCAGACTGTTTTTGGAATTGTATTATGAAATGTTCCAAGGAAAGAGAATAAGTATATAAGAGTAAGTAATTTTGGATGATACTAGTTACATATGACAATTTTAATCTTAGTCTGCTCAAGCTGCCATACAAAATACCATAAACTGATGGCTTAAGCAACAGACATGGTATTGCCTCACAGTTTTGTAGGCTGGATATCTGAGATTGGGGTGCTAGTATTGCCATGTTCTGGTGAGAGCTCTCTTCTTGGCTTTTAGATGACTACCTTCTCACTGTGTCCTCATTTGGTGAGAAAGAGAGAACTCTGGCCTTTCCTCCTCTTCTTAAGTACCCTAATTCTATTATGAGGTCCTTATTCTCATGAACTCATCTATACTTAATTATCTCCCAAACACTCCATTTTCAAATACTGTCATACTTGGGGCGGGGGTGCTTCAACATACAAATTCTGGGGTGACACAATTTAATCCATAGCAATCTCCAAGAAGGATATATCACTTAGCTTTTTCTTATGCTTAAAAACAAACAAAACTTAGTGGCTTAAAACAACAACCATATATTATTCCTCGAGAATATATGGGTTGAATGGGCAGTACCATTGACCTTGGCTGTGCTGGGCCAGGCACTTCCTCTGGTCTTGGCAGTCGTTGATACGTATGTCTTGCAATCTGACTGTTGGTGGATCTGGGATAGCCTTAGCTGAAATACCTGATTCTGCGCTATGATCTCATTCTCCACAAGGATAGTCTGAATGTGTCCTCAGGCAATTGTAAGATTTCAAGAGTAGTGGAAATATTCAAGTGCTTATTTTCAAGTTTTTGCTTGCATAAAGTTTGCTTCTGGCCCTCTGACCAAAGCAAGTCACATGCTCAGTCAAGTCCGGGGTTAATGTGAGATACAAGAGACATGGATACAAGAAAGCATGAGCAATCTGTATCGTGGGTGCAATCAATCTTCCACTAAAGGGTAAAATATTCTGTGTTTTCCAAAGAAATACTTGATTCAAACAATTTTTATTTTGAGGGGAAAAAAATCTATGGTACAAATATGGCCTAAAGCACATTCAGGAAGAGGCTATTCTAAGGGAATGACACATGTGGGGAGAGGGAGAACTTTTCTATCCCTCTGCTCACATCTCATCTTCAGCCCACAGGAGAGAAAGAGATAATGCCATTGCCATCCCTTGGCTTGTCTAGTTTCCCTCAAATGGGGAGTCATAATCTGCTAGGCCCAAGACTGAAACTTACTGGCCACAGTTTCATCAATGAGTAGAGAGACAGCCTTGACAGCTTGTGACTTTTCTGACTGAGCCTCTTCTGATTTTAGGATAGACCAAGGAATGGCCTATTTCTTCAGAGCTAGGCAAGGGCAATTCTCTTGTCTACCCTTTCACTCCTGTGCTCTGGTGAGGTACATGACTTCCAAATTTCTGTGTAGTAACAGGCAGGTAGATTTGGGGGTGGGGATGGGGTGTAGCAAAGGTCATTTTGTATTGAGGCATAAACCTGTGCCTCTACACTAAGAATCAGAAAAGATCAGCGCTTATTCTCCCCAAACAGGGGTTAGTATGAATGGGCACTTGCAAAGCTATTAAGCATCACTTTATCCTCCACTTTGCTACTAATTCTTTCATGCATGGTTCTCTTGACAGGGAAAATCTCTGCCTGCAAGGACACTCACTGCTTTCAAGCTGCAGTCTATTATGTTACTCACAGGGTACTTATCACTCTCCCTTTTATGTCATTCTTTATATGAGTGCCTTTTTTTCATACTAAAGCTTAAGTTTCTCAAAAGCTGGGATTATGTCTAACCTTTGTTGTAACTTTTTATTATGCGTGGTGCTTTATAGAATATCCTGTGGTTATGTATATACTAAAATTACCAAATTAAACCACATAAGGATGAAACCACTTGAAAGTTTATATTGTAAAAATGTGTTCAGAGTTATGAAGCAAATTAAGGTATGCATGCATGCTTTCTTCCATTTTCAAACAGTCATGAAGGGCTAGTTAATAGATATAATGCTTGGAATTTGATGTTATCATATTGTGAATCCTAACAAGAAAAATGGTAGACTATGTGAACATAAAATTACTATATTCTGATGGTAGTTTATTGCCAGGATGAAGAAGGAAAATTGGAGTGAAGTCAAGAAAACATTTGCACATAGATATAGTTTCAAGGATAGACAGAACCCCTGGCTCAACTTTTATTTTGCCTTCATGCATAAACTAGCAAATTGAAGTGTGATTCTTTCAATTCACAAAAGGTCAAAATAAAATGTTAATGGATAAATTTTCAAATTTATTTTAGAATTGGCCAGAGCTTAAAATAATATATTTTCATTGATAATAGTGGTTCTTTAAATTTGCAGTATACCTTCCACTAAGATATTCATCCTTCATCTTCATTCTTTAAACCAAAATACTAGACTGGAAGAAAGCTAATAGTTTACTAATGTGATGCATATAATATGTCATACATTTTAATGTTATCAAAGTTTATAATAATGGTTACATAAATGTTATGGGGTCTCTTTGAGTAACTTCTACTCTTGATGCCTGACTTAAAAACACAAATGCAATCACAAATGTTTTGGTTGAGAAATGGACATTTACTGCAGGTTTTGTGAAAACCTGGAGGAGAAAAGCACATCACACATTCAAAAGTAAAACTTAATCCAAATGACAGGGCTGCTATAATGTGTCCCCTTCTTTTAAGTTTATATGTTGAAAGCCCCAATGGGATTATATTTTGAGAGGGGCACTTTAGGAGGTAATTAGGTTTAGATGAGGTCAAGAGGGTACCCAATGATGGGATTAGTGCCCTCATGGAGACACCGGAGAGCATGCTTCCTCTCTCTCTTTCCACCATGTGAGGACATGCAGAAGGTGATCATCCAAAAGCCAGTAAGAGGGGGCATCATTGTGAAACCATGTTTTCCATAACCTTGTTAATGGACTTCTTAGTCTCCAGAACTGTGAGAAATAAATTTCTGTTGTTCAAGCCACCTGGCCTAAAGTATTGTGTCATAGTAGCCCAAGCCCATTAAAATAGGTGTGCTATTGGTAATTACATTAAAACACTAGATATAAACCATGACTGTCCTGAGCATGCTGGAATATATGTTAACTCTGCCCATTAGCCTTTTCTCTTTGCACCTGAGCCCAGGTATCCTCTCTACCTATCTCAAAAATGTCTCACATTTTCATGTCATTAGGGACATCAAAATTAAAAACACAGTAAAGTAACACTACACCCCCTTTCATGGCTAAAATGTATAACACTAATGGTGCGAGGAGTCAACAGGTATATAGAGCAACTAGAATGCTTGCACAAGGCTGGTGGGAGAGAAAAACAGTACAAACACCTTCATATAAAGTTAACAATATCTTTATTATCAAACTCAGTAATTCCATCATTTCTAGGTTATTTATCTTCCTCAAGGGATATATATATATATATAATTTTAGAGGCCTGGTGCACAAAATTCGTGCAGTGTGTGTGTGTGTGGGGGGGGGGGTCCCTCAGCCCAGCCTGCACCCTCTCTAATCTGGGACCCCCTCTAAGGTTGTTCAACTGCCAATTTAGGACAGTCGACATTCCTCTCACAATCCGGGACTGCTGGCAGCTAACAGCTTGCCTGCCTGCTAGCCTGATCACCCCAAAATGCTCTCCCCTACCAGCCAAGTCTCCCTCAACTGCACTCCCCTGCTGGCAGGTCACTCCTAAATTCCCTCCCCTGCTGTCCTCATCCTTCCCCAACTGCTCTCACCTGCCAAACTGGTTGCCTCCAACTGCCCTCCTCTGCTGGCCTGGTCACCTATAACTGCCCTCTCCTTCTGGCCTGATTGCACACAACTACCTTCCCTGCCAGCCATCTTTTGGTGGCCATCTTTGACCACATGGGGACAGCCATCTTTTGTGAGAAAGTGGAGGTCAATTTGCATATTACCTCTTTATTAGATAGGATATGAAGTTAATATCAAAGTATTCATAGCAGCCTATTTCATGATATCCACTAAATAGAAATAAAATATCCATTTGTAATTGAATGAATATACACAATTTGAAGTATATCCATATGATATAATACTATTCAGCAAATTAATTGGAAACAACCCAAGTACCTATCAATAGGTGAATGAATAAGTTAATTGTGGTAAATTTATACAATGGAATATCACACACACACACACACACACACACACACACACACACACACATACACACACACGGGATGAATCTCAAAAGGACTATGCTGAGTCAAAGAAACCAAATACAAAAGAAATATATACTGTTTCATTCCATTTATAAGAGTAGGCAAACCAATCTATAGTGACAAAGCAGAGCAGTAGTTGCCTGAACTGGGCTGGGGTGATCCTGAGAACTGAGGCAAAGGGGCTGCATTGGAGAGCTCCAAGAAAATTTAGTAGTGGTTACAATGGTAGACTGTTGTCACAACTCATTGACCATTCCTCTAAAATGGTTGCATTTTGTTATATGTAAATTAAACCTAAATAAAGTTGATTTAAAAAGACAAAATACTAAAAATAATTACTGAAATTATTTTGAGAATGTTGACTCTTCCCTTCAGCTTCCATATCATTTTGAGAACATTGAATGCTACAGTAGTAAGGCAAAAATTATGACTCTGTTAATGTTCAAACATGCCTTGAGTTGTCTTCAGTTCATTGTACATAGATATAAATCTGATAAATGTTAGAGAGTCTTGAAATGTACTGTGATTTGGTACTTATTTTGAGTTATTATCTGAAAGCTGACCTTATTTTTATACATTTATTGCCATTTGTTTACTTACCTAAGCAAACTAAAAATTGTACAACTTTTGAATAATTTACCCTTTTTCATTAAGCCTCCCATAGTCCTGGATTTAAATGCCATATAATAATAAAAGTCCCACTTGGAAATAATTATGCACCAACTTAAGTAAGGATGGGTCATGAAATTGTCCCAGCTCTCAGCTGCCAACACAACTCAAGGGTCGAGGACTGGCATCTGGTGGCCAGCTGTGCAGACTCTCCATAAAAACAGACTTTAAAAGTCTTCCAGATGAAATAAAGTATGCAGGTGGCATCATTTAACTTGATGGCATGACTCATCTGCTTCAGAAACCGGGTCCCCAAGAGTTTTCCATTTGAGCTGTTAAAATGTCAAGGGAGAAAGTGGCTGATGGTGGGCATGGAGGACCTGGTTCACAGTTTTCAGGACTCCAGTCCCAGAGCTGGAATTGAGCCACACCATTACCAAACCCAGCTGCCCTCCAGGCCTGTGATGGGACCATGTAGAAAGTTGTCAACAGCAGAGTTCCCCCAGGTCACTCTTCTTGGCTCACTCAGATGCTACCATCTGTCCTGGCTTTCCATCAGTGACTTAGATCCAGCTCTCCACCCAGCCATGTGGGTTGAGAGCAGAGGCTGGGGCCACCAGGGCTGGCCTGCTTCCCAAGACATGGTTTTCAGGTATTTGGTCCTTTCCTTTCAAAGGCTCCCCATTACCGCATTATCTCTAGGGCAGCATCTTTGAACAGAAGGATCATAGAGTTGTTTTATCCACTAGGTTTCCCAAAAACTGAGGCTCAGAGCTACTATATGAGACCCCCCGATGGCAGCTTCTGATATCATGTCAGAGGCCTGTCATTCAAATCCCAAACTTCCTCCCAAAGTTCATGATCTTACACGCAGTATGACTACATCATCCCCAGGGTGTGGTTTGAAGAATTTTAGAGGAAAAGTTCTTGATCTAAAAATATCTCCTCAAAAAATGCTACTTGGGGCCCTCTTTTTGAATTGCATAATCATAATTTGCAAGGCACTCTGGAAGGATTTCCTGAGTCTCCTAAATTAGGTTAGAATCTCTCACTATCACCCTGGCCATTAGCTTCCAGAGTGCTCTGTCTGAGAACTGTTGACATCCTACTCCAGTGAAGACAGATATTAGTCAGCCTTGTCCACTGAAGGACAAGTGTGTTACACACTAGCATGTCACTCATTAAATACCGAACTAATTAATTAGTTATTCTGTCTTTTTTGTGCTTCAGCAAAAAATGAGCTTAATACTAGAGTTGTTTTTCTAATAATAGATAAAAATGGCTTGAGTGTAGGGGATTATTATTTGGAGGAAGGAGAAAGAGAGGAAGCAGGCTTGACATTTAAGCAGAAGTTCAGGTTCAAATACCAGCATTTCTGTGCACTTGAGTTACCTTCGTAGAACACTGAGGCTCTCTGAGTCTTGGTTTTCTCATTCTCAGAAGTGAAGTGTCCATTACACTACACAAACCGTGAAAAAATTAAATGAGAGAATGCACGTGCAATCTAAAACAAGTTATATATGGCCTCTTGGGCCATTCATTTTAAGAATGGACAGTGTGAATCACAATTCTAAACAACTAAAATGATACTTCTCAAGTTTTAATCTTAGGCATGGGAATCACAGTGTGGTAGGCAGAATTCCAAGATGAACTCCCAGCCTCTCAAAGGTGTCCCACCCTGTGATAATTGTGATTTATAATAAGAAATATATGTGTGGTCTTTGCCCCCATTTCTAAACACAGAACTCTTAAAACCCTGAGAATTTTCTAAGGATGGGTGCTGGTTGTCTGGAGAAAGAGCCATGTGATCAGGCAGTTGAAACTTTCAGTGACCCCCCCAGACTCCCAAGAGGGGAAAGGGGCTGTATGTTAAATAGATCTCTAATGGCCAACGATTTAATTTATTAAGCCTATGTAATGAAGCCCAAAAGGATGGACTTCAGAGAGCTTCCAAGCTAATGAACATGAGGCTGCACACCCGGAGAAGGTATGGGAGCTCCGTACCCTTCCCACGTAACTTGTCTTATCCATCACTTCTATCTGGCTGTTTCTGAGTTACGTCCTTTCTTCCACAAAAAACCCTGGTAATTTCAAGTAAAATATTTCTCTGGGTTCTGTGAGCTTCTCTGGCAAATTAATAGAACCTGAGGAAGAGGAGAGACTATGGGAATCTCTGATTTGTAGCTAGTCTGTCAGAAGCCTAGGTAACAACCCGCACTAGCAATTGGTATCTGAAGGGGGTAGGATCAGTCTTGTGAGGCTGAGCCTTGAGCCTGTGGGATCTGTCCATATATTTAGGTAGATAGGGTCAGAATGAAGATAAATTTGTGGCACATGTTGACAACGCTCACTGAGAAGTGGAAATTGGCTTGGTGGTGTTGGAAAAACACACCCATCTGACATCTGAATCCCTGGAGCCTGTGAATGTGATGAGCTATCATTTCAGTTTTGTATTTTATGATGTGGCACAAGTGACCTCAGAGGAGGATATTTTCTAGGTGGGCCTCATCTGACCACAGGAGACCTGAGAATCAGAGAGCTTCTTCTGGCTGCTTGGTGGCACCATAGGATGTGTTGATTCCAAGGTTGTGTGTGATGAGAGGGATTCAATTTGCTGTTGCTGCTTTGAATTTAGAGGATGCCATCGGAGAAAGGATGCAAATTCCGGCAATCTTTAGGAACAGAGAGTGGACCCCAGCTCCTAACCAGAGAAGAAGCGAGGATCTCAGTTTTACAACAGCATGGAAATACATTCTGACAATTCTGAATGAGCTTGATGCAGATTCTTCCTCAGGAACCACAGTAAGAGTGGCCAGTCTAATACCTTAATCTGGGGCCTATAAGACTCTGAATATGAAATCCAGCTGACTTGCCGCTTCACCCACCCCAACTTCTGATCTATAGAACTATGAACTGATGAATGGGTGTTATTTCCAGCCCCTAAGTTTGTGGTGATTTGTTATGTAAAAGTTCTGATTCATCAGATCTGCCATGGGATTCTGCATTTCTCATAGGCTTCCAGGTAATGTGAGGGCTACTGGCTGGAGATTAAACTCTGAGTAGAGTTTGTAAGAATCTAACAAACACAGCATTCCAGTAAAGTTGGTCAAACTCTTTTTCCCCCACCTATATTATGCCATCTAAGAAATAAATTGATTTTTATTATTAGCCATACTCTTTTCCTTAAGGTCTTTTTCCTAAGATCATTTCTGCAGGTTTCTTCTTCTTATTATTATTTTTAATCTAGTTGACTCTCCAGGATATAATGTGCTGGCATGGAGACGATAGCAAGGTCTTTTAGTGGCTCTATCCAGGGTCAGATTCTGTCTCCTATTTTTATTGGTAGTGTGACCTGGGATAAATTGTCTAATGTCCAAGAGTTTCCTATGCCCACACCAATGGGCCCACCACAGCCTTCCTCACAGGAATGATGGTCACTCTTATATTTCAGTTTGGCTTGGCTATGATACAGTTCTTTGATCAAACACCAGTCTAGATGTTGCTGGAAAGGTGTTTTGTACATGGGACTAGCATCTACCATTAGTTGACTGTACACAAAGGATACTAGCTTCTATAATTTTAGTCCTTTCATTCAATCAATTGAAGGCCTTAAGTGCAAAAATTAAAGTTTCCTAGAGAAGAAGGAATTCTGCTTCAAGACTGTAATATAGAAATCCTGACAGATTTTTGAGCTTTCTGGTCTGCCCTATAGATTTTGGGTTTCGCAGTCTCCAATTCCTGTGCCCATGAGCCAATTCCTTAGAAACAAAACAAATATCTATCTCTATATCTCTCTATCTAGCTATCTCTATCTATCTCTCTATCTCTATATCATCTATAGATCTATATAAGTCTGTATATAGATCTATAGATCTAGATCAATAGAGAACAATCACTGTATATTTGTAAATACATATACTAGAGGCCAGGTACATGAAATTATCTGTGCATGGGGGGCATCCTTCAGCCGTGCCTGTGTCCTCTTGCAACCTGGAACCCCTTGGGGGATGTTGGGCCTAAACTGACAGCTGGACGGATATGCCCCTTGCAATCCGGGATGCTGCATGCACCAATGACCATACTTTTCACACAGGTGAAAGGCATCTTGCTGTTGTATGGGCAGCTACATTTTTTTGCCCTGATTATAACAAGTAGTACATAACATGATCCTTCTGAGGCAGTAGTAACATTTTTCCCATCTTATGGGTGGAAAAACTGAAGCAGAGAGTAGTTAAGTAATTGGCATTGTCACACAGTTATAAATGTCAGAATTAGGGCTGACCACAAAATGTGCAAGCCAGAGTCCATACGTGTCATTGCTGCATCATCCTTTTTTTCAGTGTTAGAATAGCCTTGCCAGGTTTTAATTTTTAAATCTAAGTGACTGTCTCCAATATATAGGGTAGGGTCCCTAGGCCTGGCCAGCAATCAGGGCCATCTGTGGGATGACCAGCAGGTGGGGCAATTGGAGTGCATGCCTTGGCTGGTAGCCTGGTGCCGTCCACTGGCTGACCCTGCCCTCTGATTGCTGCTACTGGTCACCTCCCTCTTGGTGGGCATCTGCCCTCTGGTGGTCAGTGTACATCATAGCAATCAGTCATTCCATTGTTTGGTCCAGTTTTATACTAGGGATTTATTATATAGGATAGTTATATGTATATACATGTATATACATGTATATACATGCATATATATGTATATATATATATGTATACACATACACACAGTTGATCCCTGAACAATGGGTTTGAACTGTGTGGGTCTACTTTTGTATATTATTTTCAGTAAATACTGAAAATATATTTTTATTCCTGATCATTTTCTTAAAAACATATTTTCTGTAGCTTACTTTCAAGTAAGAATATAATATATATAACATAAAATATATGTATAAATTGACTATATTATTGGTAAGGCTTCTGGTCAACAGTAGACTAACCCCAACATTGTTCAAGGGTTTATGTACATCAATATAGATATACTAGAGGCCTGATGCATGAAGATTCATACAAGAATAGGCCTTCCTTCCCCTGGCTTCCAGCACTTCTCAGCTCTGGCCCAGAGCCGCCTTTCTGCCTTTGCTCCAACCAGAGAGCCACCTTCTACCTCTCACCTTGTCAGAGTCAATTTGCATATTCTCTCCTTATGGGCTGTGGGCACCTATACCTTTGTTGCAGAGTTATAGTAAATTTGCATATTCCATCTCTATTAGATAGGACTAGTCGATATCCTTTGGTTTTGCTTCTCTAGAGAACCCTGACTAATCCACAGGGATTAAGAAAGATAATTGCACATTGGAGGCATGAGTAAATGTTTATTATTATTTTTGATTTTTATCTGCTCATGTCAGTAAAACAGATGGAGGGATGTATGACATGAAGAGTTTATTTTGGATTCCCATATTTCTTCCCCTCATTTGGTCACATCTGTTGGTGATGTGCTTAATTCTTTTTCCTATTCCAAGGGTGGTTGGTGGTGGAGATAATTTTCAATAATTACAGATGATGGAGATTATTATCAATGACATAAACAGTCAGGTTGGGGATCAAGTTATAATCATTCTGTAAAGGGAATCTGAAAGCAATTGCTGGGGGCAGATGGGACAGGAAGGAAGCCCTTCTCCTGAAATTGTACCAGGACCATAATCATGATGGGGCTGGTGTTTCCCTTTGAAGTCATGTCTCTGATTATCCACATCTCCCTTCCAATGGGCTTATCAACAGCTTTTGCAAACTGAAGAAACCAAGGGTTGGTTGTCAGTGCTGGTTGTGGACAGAAAAGTCACCCATGTAGGAGAATAGAAGTGTACAAATTAAAAAATAACAGTAGTCTTGTATATTTATATAGTTTTTGCAGCATAAGAAGTGCTTTTATTTTCATCTTATCAACTTTTACAAGTGGGGTACTTCTATCTTCATTTATATATGAGACATGGAGGCACTAAGACTTGGGATTTCTCTGTGCAAGCTTCCACAGCAAGCCAAGTACAAAGGCTGGATCTGTCTGGTTCCTCTAGCTATTCCTCTGCAATAGCCATCTTGCTATGCTATTGGTGCATGTTAGCAAATTGAAAAAAATCACTGACATCTGGGGCTAGCAGAAATTCTTTTTTGATCTTCTGTCCTTTAGTGAGTGGAACAATCTAATAATTAGAGAGAGAGACTCTTAGAACATGGGGTCCTTCAATGTAGGAGCCATTGTAAGTTTTCTCGGGATAAGAAGGAGGAGGTAGAGTTGGCAGAGAGGATGAGGATAAACAAATGCATAATAAAGCTAAGGTTATTCATGCCCAAGAGATGAGTTTAATTATGATAGGAGCAGGATTATGAATTTTTAATGTAGGCCAGACAAGAATTTTCAGAAATTAATCTTTTTGGTGATGAGGTGCATTTAATTTTGTATATCGCAGAGAGACTTAAACTCTAAAGCTTTGGGGGCCGTGAAAGTAAGATAAGTGAGTGAGCTGGCTGGAGAACTGGGGAGTCTAGCCAAACAAGACATCTGACGGCCAAGTTTTTTGAGATCACTAGTTTTCTATTCCTATCTCTAAGACCAAATAACTACATTCTCCCTAGTAGTAAAGCAAGAGCTCATGTTTGCTCTCCCTTGGGAAAATGGAAGACCACCACCTGGAGCCAACCCTCCCCTCTATGTGAGAGGGGGAGACAAGCCTATGACATTGAGTGGAGGCACATTATTGCAGAATTTTGTCCAACACAAGATGGTATCTAAGGGAACTGAGGCCTAAGCAGCAAAAGCTAATCTCTATGGTTTCAAAGAGTGAAGAGGCTTAACCAGACCAAGGACTCAACTCCTGATTCTTCTTCCTCTTCACTCAATGCCCACAACCCTTCATGACTGACTGTGTATAACTTTTGACACAATTTCTGAAATTATTTTGTAGTTTAAACTTTTATTGGTATCAGTGTCCACTCAGTTCTGGGAATAGTAACAGAGGCAATGTCCTGAGTAGGTGTCTGATGTTTCCCTTATCTTATATGGCTTGAATAGTGTACCCCCAAATTAATGTTACCCCAAACTCCAGAATGTGACCTTTTTGGAAAATAGTGTCTTTGCAAATATGCTTAAGTCAAGGATCTTGAGAGGAGGACATCATACTGGGCTATTCAGGTGAGCCCTAAAACCAATGACAAGTGTCCTTACAAAAGACACACAGAGAAGAGACATATAAGAAGAGGAGGAGGAGACTATGTGATAATGGAAGCAGAAGATTGGACTATGTGGCCATGAGTCAAGGAATCCCTGGAGCCGAAACCGGTTTGGCCCAGTGGTAGAGCATCGGTCTGCGGACTGAAAGGTCCTGGGTTCGATTCTGGCCAAGGGCATGTACATTGGCTGCGGGCACATCCCCGGTAGGGGTTGTGCAAGAGGCAGCTGGTCGATGTTTCTCTCTCATCGACGTTTCTAGCTCTCTATCTCTCTCCCTTCCTCTCTGTGAAATATCAATAAAATATATTTTTTTTAAAAAGGAATCCCTGGAGCCATGAAAAGCTAGAATAGGCAAGGAACAGATTCTGCCCTAGAACCTTCAGAGAGAGCATGGTCCTGCTGACACTTTGATCTTGGACTTCTAGCCTGTGAGAATATTCATGTCTGTTGTGTTAAGCCACCTACTTTGTGCACAGGCAGCAGCCTCAACCTCTGTGGATGCCATTTACATTGACAACTCCTTCCCAAACCATCTGCATTCAAAAAGTAATTCCACTGCTTACTAGTGGTATAACCTGGGACAAGTTACTTATTATCATTGGGTTTCAGTTTCCTCATCCTCAAAAGGAGATCAATAGTAGGACCTGCCTCCTAGAATGGGTCCAGAGAGGCCAGAAGAGAGCCCTGTGGAACACAACAGACAGGGGATGGGCTGGTGTGTTAAGAATGAACAGAAGTCAATTCAAGCACCACGTCTCCTGTGCCTGTGGTCCTGAGCCAAGGCTATGAGGCTCACAAGCTTGGGATCTTTGCCCTACCCTTCCCTTTCTGTGCCCTAATATCCTTTTCCAGTGCAATGAGAGAGTTAGGGAACATATGCCAGGCCAGCTCTCCCTCAAATGGGGAGCAGTTCAGGGTCCAGACAGTGAATAATGCATTTGAGCTCCTTTGAGAGGATATGGGATTTTGAAGGAATTTCAAAGGAAGCAGCAGGGAAAAAATCAGAGATCAGAGCTATCCCCAAACAGGCAGGGAGCCACATGAATGGCTACTATTCAGTTCTGCACAGTTTTGCAATGCAGCCCATGTCCAATTCCCAAGCAGGTGACGAATCAAGATTATAGGGTCGGCCTTCAATGTAACCTGGCCTGGCTCACTCTCCAAGGTGATATTCCCTTGAGCCAATTTTTATTTTTAATGAATAAACTCTTTGATTTCAAAAGAATTATTCACTGTATTTGAATATTTTGAGTTCTCAACATCCCCCCGCCCAAGAAAAACTTCCCTTGATTTATCTGAAGTGACATCAATGTTTATTAAGGGACAATGGTTGGGCATGTAAGTGCTAATGAAGGGAGTGAGGTGCTGATCCAAAAGACAGAAAGATTCAAGTTTGCTCTTTGAGAAGAACTGCCAGAAGAAATCCCATTTTCATTAGTCAAGGGGCTGCTATGTTGACACACTGTTCTAGGAGCTGGAGATCTGGCAGCCACTTTTATCTCTCGCTTCCCGGCAGTGGTGAGAGGGAGGCTGGGAGACACCCGCCTGTATGCAGAAGTCCATGAATTCACGTGGCATTCTGTTTACACGGCTGGAGAGAGCAGTCTGCTAAACTCCCATTTGGCTGGAAGCTTGGAATTCTTGGGCAGGCTCATCCTGATAGAACTGTGATGAACCAGGGACCCCTGTGAACTTTTAAATGGGCATGATTCTTTATTTGTCTATTCACTCACTTGGCAAACAGTTATCAGCCACTCCTTTCATGACAGGCCCTGTCTTCAGCTTTAGAAACAGGGACACACAAAATAAACAAGGTCCTGCTAGCCCAGAATGGATGTTCCGAAGGGCAGAGACACATCAGAAAGGGGACGTGAACAAAGACGGTACTCCACCTGGGCTCAGATGGGCACTTTTAAAGTTACAGCAATAAGAATACAGTTAGAAAATGTATGCATACTTACATCTATACATACACACGGTGTATCCTGCTACACATTTAACAAACAAACAAGACCTAGTTTAATAGAATTTACTGAAGTTCCATGGTGTTCCCACTGCAGTAGATTGTAGCTATCAATGCGATGTCCCTAAATGTGGAGCTGGGAACAGGTACAATGAGTGTAGCTAACATAAGAAAGACAGATAATAGTGAAATGTAGTTTTTTGTTTTTGTTTTTTTTTAAAACTAGGATCTTATGCACTTCGTGTGTCTGTTACTTTTATTTTTAATACAATTTATTTGATTTTAAGGTTATATAATTTTAATAATGATTGTGTTAACAATGAGCTTGCAGAATGCCTAGACATTTAAAAATGAGATTTCATGAGCCAGTACAACTGTCTGTGGCATCACACACAAACACACACACACACACACACACACACACACACACACACACACACACACATTTTGGGGCTCAAGAGTCAAGAGTTTGTACTGACTAAAACATCTAACTCCACTTATGATGGTTGCTTTTTCCTTCCACCATTTCCATATAAAATCTTAGAGCTCCTCCTCATTCTTTTATCCAGCTGTATAAAACTCCACTGTGTATATATCTTTTAGTTCATTCAACCAATATCCTATACTTAAACACTTAAATAATTTCCAATCTTTTAAATTATAAGTAGAGCAGTGTATAATCATAGTGAAAAGTATATTTTTATAGTTGAAAGTGTGAGTTTGGGATAAATTCTTAGATATGGGATCACTGGGTTGATGGATAAATGAGTTATACTCATATACTTAGATTGTTTTGTTTCTAGGACTTTTGTCATTCTGCATCCCTTCCAGCATTGAATAAGGGTACCTGTTCCCCCCCACAGCCTATCATATTTTTATAATTAAAGTGAAAATAAAAATAAAGACACTGGATTTGAAATCTGGGAGTCTTGGATTTGAGCTAAACTTCTGATTTTTCCCACCTGTATTAGATTAGGAAGTCCGATCAATTTCCTTTTCTAGAAAACAAAGATGGTGGTTGCAGGATTGAGGAGAGAATGTCACTCAGCAAACAATGCCTCTGAGCCTGAGCGGAAGAGTACAAATGTTTCTTACTTACACTGTGCGTTTGCTGCTTTACTTTAATCTTGATTAATATCAGATTTAAAAATCAAGAATTCTGGCAACTCAAGGTTCCAAGTAGACAGGAATCGCCTTGCCGGTGGTTTTACTGAATGTGAACTAAAGGGATTCTGGGTAAAATATAAGACACCTGGTTAAACTTGAATTTTAGATGAACAACAAATCATTTCCTTAGTAAATCTGTCTCAAATATTGCATAGGGCATACTTATATTAAAACATGTCATTAAAATCTGAAATCCAACTTTGAAGTCTGCATTCATATTTGTTAAATCAGGGAATTTTATGATGGGGATGAGAGAACAAAGATTTCTAAATAAAATGTCATGTTCTTGGTCCAACAAGGCTAAAAATAAAAATTCAATGTCCATCAATGCATGACTGAGTAATCAATGTGGTATCTCCATACAATGAAATATTATTCAACTTAAAAAAATACCATTTGGATACATGATGCACCATGGATGAACTGAAGGCTTTTTTGCTAAATGAAAGAAAGCCAGACATGAAAAGATAAACATTGCATGATTCCACTGGCATGTGGTTTTTAGAAGAGTCAAATCCCAGAGACAGAAGGTACAATAATGGTTACCAGGGGTAGGGGAGGTGGGGGATGGAGAGTTATATTGTATGGGTGTAGAGTGTCAGAAAATGTTTTGGAGATGACTAGTGGTGATGGTTGCATAACAATGTGAATATACTTAATGTCACACTTGAAAATGGTTAAAACAGTAAATCTTACATTATGTCTATTTTACCATAATTGAAAAAATAAACATTCAGGAGTAAGTTACTTCTCTTCTCTGGTTCTCAGTTTTCTTATCCCCCAAATGGGCCACTACACTGGTGAGGAAGGATTGGAATTGAGTGTCCTGGCCTGCTTCTAAGTTGGCCATGGTCTTGTTGGAAATAGGAATTTCTCTACCAGCCCCACCCCTGCACTGGGGTGTCTAATTCAGTAGGATTCAGACCTGGATAGGGAACCTGTCACTTTAGTAAATTCTCAGGTGCATTCTGAGCAGCAGGAGAGCTGCCTTCACCAGAAGAATCCAGACATTAACAAGGACTTTAGGAACAGAGAGGATTAATGGCTCTCACTGGATTTCTGTATTCATCCTAAGTTTCCTCCTTCTGCAAGAAATACCTTTAGAAGTTTTTTAAAAAGTTCAAAGCCATTCAAACTTAACCTAAATAGAAAGTCAAAAGGCTTAAATAAAATATGTCTAAATTGATTTCCTGCCCTGGAAAAGAGTTTATTAGTCCATTTTTCTTTTCAACTTTCCTATGCTATACTTGGCATATACAGGGTGAGGGCAGAAGTAGGCTTACAGTCATGAGTACACAAAGCACATAATTTATTATTGTATTATTATTATTAACTAATTATTGTATTATTTTTCATGCAAAGAACTGTATACCTACTTTTGCCCACCCTGCATTCCCTCTCTAAGTTTTCAGCTCTAACTTTGAACTTAGCTCTTCAAGAAACTCTGCCACACATAATATTGATCATTGTCTTATCTGCCCCCTTTATTGGAGAAAAAAATGGGATTTCTGACTAGGTGTTAATCTGTAGATTAAAAAGGATTTAAAATTGTCTTTAGACAAAAGGTCTAGAATATTCATTACTGGGAGAGAGAGAAAAAAAAGGAAGAACAAACTTACAGACTTTTAAAGTTACTTAAAAAAATTCCTGCCTGCATTTTGGAACTGCAAAATTGTCTTGCTGGTTTGTGTTAAGACACTTAATAAAAATCACTGTTGTATGGGCTTCCCTGATCCAAAATGGTTAATAAAAGCAAGCTGTCCATCTTATTGCGCCTGCCATCCTGGTTTCATATAACTTAACATTGTCTGTCCTGCCTGGTCCATAAACAAGGCTAATGAGCTCAGTTTGAGAGTAGAAATTCCATTTCTAATTTTCTCATCTATCACCAAAAAATCAAGAAGACCATTTATTAAGAGCTTAAATGACTCTGGAAAAGGAAGCCCATGATCTAGTTGTTTAAACGAGTCAGTGTATATGAAATAAATTTTTTCTCAAGGGCAATGGAGTGGGTCTGGGGAGTGTTTGTAGCAGTTAAGACTGTCAGTGTTGTAGATAGATTTTGCTTGAGTTCTGGATCTGCCTTTATCATTGTATGATTTTAATGAAACTTCCCAACCTTTTTGTAAAAGGTAGATAGCAATCCCTATACAGTAATTAGCTCTATAGCTGGCACCAGAGATATGAAAGGTAGATAATAATCTCTATAATGATAATAATAACAACTATTATTTTAGCAGCTAATCTTTCTGTAGCTCCTACTATGAGCCAGGTGCTTTTTCCCCTCTTCTGTTTTCTTCACTGTTGTGGCTGCAATCCTTAAACTAGGGCTTAGTATCTAGTAGGGGTTTAATAAAAGTTCATTGAATAAATGTGTGCTTCAACAACCTTCAGAATGCGTGTCTTAAATTAAGTGCCCAATTATTGGCAAGCCATATCCATTTCAATGTCTACCATGCTCAGGTTATCTGGTATACATTGAATAGTTACTGTATGTCATGCATAGAGCTAAGGGTTTTACCTTTATTACTCCATTTAATTCTCACAGTAATTCTGTGCAAGTGGTATCATTATTTTCCCATTTTGCAGATGTAAACACCAAGGCCCAGAGAAATTCTTACTTGTCTTACGACGACACTGTTAATAAGAAGCACAGCAGGTCTGTCTGACCTCAGAGTTCATGTTTTCCATTACCATGCAGCAATGCTATACCAAGTTTTTATATTTGAGATTTAAAAGATAAAACAGAATTCAATAAAGATAAACACAATTAAGCATTATGGAAGGACATTTTCAGCTACTTTAAAAAACAAACCCTGAAAAATAAGATAAAAAAATAGAAAGACCTAAAAGAGAGGCATGGATATACTGTGAGTGATTCCAGCAATTCAGTTGTTCTTTATTAATGACACTTTCTTTTAACTGCATTTGTAAAGCACTTTCTGGGCAAGAGCTCCTTACTTTGCAGAATGGTTGAGTCAAGACCATCCAAAGAGCATTCATTTCTAGCTTCTGTACTCTGCTGGTTCTGTTTGCAATTACACAAAGGAGGGAAATTGTAACCAGATTCAATATTTTGGTGAAGTATTCTAAATACTAAGATACATTTTATTTAGCTGAGCCCCCAAAATCTACCCAAATATCTTCTATCTAAACATCTATACACCCATCCATATACCCACACACCCATCCATTCATCCATCCATCCATCCATCCATCCATACTATAAACCAAGAAACTTAGGCCAATAAATATGGACATTAGTTGGCATATAATAAACTTGCAATAACCAGCAACTATTTTTATTATTAACTTATTCAGTCAATATTTACTGAGTACTGATGATTACTCTGCTAATGCAGAAATTTGTCCATAGCTGGGAAGACAGGCATGTAGAACCTTATAGATAGTAGAGTAAGTATAACAAGAAGAGGCACTTGCTCTTAGTAAAGGGTATTCAAATGACCTAAGGCCTTTGACCTCTCTGAGACAATAAACTAATTTGTTTCCAACAAGCCTACCAGAAAAGTGATATTTAACAGAAAGAACTTGGACTTTGGATCCAGGAATGTCTAGCTTCAACCTCTTTAGCCCAAGTGATCTTTGGTCTTAGTTTATTCACCTTAGAAATAAAGACTACCATTACAACAGTAATAGAAATAGATCCTCCCTCATTGAATTGCTCTCAAAATCCAATGAGACAAAGAATGTAAACATGTCCTAGAAAATCATGGAAGACAACAGATGCTGAAAACATGCTACCTCCCTTCTGTTAGTATACTCATCACATACCAATTTGTTTCCAGAGACTTTGGTCATACTTGGTATTTGGAAGAGTAGAATGTGTGGCCCCAAATAATCACTCATGAATTCACCAGATTTAGCTATGACTGATTTTAATTATTTCCAAAGATGAAAGTGTTCCCTTGTCCTTGCCAAGTTTCAGACTCTTCTGTTAATGAGCAGACTCAGTAGAAACAGTGGAGTTGTAAGAAAGACAGCCACAGAAGCATTCTAAGTAAGTGTTGAGAGAGGGCAGAGTCATTTCTCAGCAGGACTGTTTAGCCTCCTAGAATGACTGATTTGAAAGAGAAAACATTCATGTGGTGTGCTTATTAATAAATATATCATCTTGAGAAGCTTATAGACCTCTTAAGCCCACCTTTGTACCCATCACCCTAAACAGTCTATTCTCCTCAGTCTTAGATTTTCCATATATATAAAAAAGAATTTAGCTTAAAGACTAAATGTCCCAAAGAGATGTCTCATAGGTAATTCTGGTGCTGGTTGTAGAGACTTGAGAGCAGGTAGGTTCTGGGGACCCACACACTTCCCCTAAGTTAGAAGTTCCACTTTCATCTCCTTTAGATATAGGATTTATGAAAGGATATCTTTTCAAATAAGTTCTTCTGGTTAATGTGTTTTAAAAGCCATCAGAAGAAATTATCTTCAAGTTACTGTCCAGGTCTTGACATGAGGAATTCTACTACTAGTGTAAACAGATGTTAACTGACTGAAAGAAAACAATGTAATTATTTTACTATAATTTTTAATTTTTAATAATTTTTAATTGTGAAAAGCCGTATATCTCAAATCACTGGGCTAAAATAATGTATCAGCAGGACTGCATTCCATCTGGAGGATCTAAAGGAGAATCCTTTTCCTTGCCTTTTCTAGCTTTCATAGCCTGTGCACCTTCCTTGTCTATGGTCCCCTTTCTCCATATTCAAAATCAGTAGCAATTGTTGGAATCCTCACATTACATCCCTTTTTCTTCCTTACCTGCCTCTCTTCCATTTGTAAGGACACTTGTGATTTCATTGAGGTTACTCAGAAAATCCAAGATAAGCTTTTTATCCCAATGTCCCTAATTTATTAACATCTGCAAAGTCCCATTTACCATGTAATATAACATATTCATGGGTATTGGGGATTAGGTTGTAGACATCTTCAGGGGGCCATGATTCTTTTAACCTCATTGAATGAAAACATTATCAATAAGTCACAAAAGGCAATTGAGATGGTAAAGATCCAGGTATAAGAGGAAATATACATAGTTGGGTTTGAAAGAAGTGGAGTGTTTGGACACTCACAGCCAGAAAGTGATTGAGAGATTCTGGGATGTAGAGCAAAGTAAGAGGGCTTTCAGAGTGAGGTAGAAAAAGCCACACTAGAGGGCTATCCCTTGAACCAGATTGAGATGGATGAAGGGGAGGACAGAAAATACCTAAAAAACAAACTCTATCAGACAGGATGAAAAAGTGGTTGCAGATGTGAGGGGAGAGAGAGTATCCTGGGAAAGATATAACTATATTTGGCTCAATAACTGGGTTTTAATGGACTCAGAAAAGAAAAGTCACCTCTCCTCTCACCATCAGCAGGAAAGTCTCCAGTGAGTAAATCATAACCAACATGCAAAAGGAAAGAGAAGTTTTGACTAAGGAGGCCTCTGAGGTCATTTTAAAATTGAAAACTAATGGCGGAGATAGAAGTTGGATATTCAGGAGAAGGGAATTGGAAAATAAGATAATTTTTGTGTAAAAATTGCAGGACAGAGGCTCAGAAAACACATATTTCTATTTGAACACATAAAAGAGGAATAAACTATCTACATTAGGGCTGTGTTCATTCCCTAAAAGTCAGGCCCTCCTGCTAAGAGGGTTGGAGGGTTCTTCTGTAAGTATTCCAGATGCTATAGAATAAGTATGGAGTTGAACTTTAGTTCCATCCCTCACCAGCTGTGTGACCTTGGTCAATTCATGGAATATCCAAATCTCTAGTCTATTAAATAGTGTATAAAGCAAATTACTGTTGTGAGGATTAATGAGGTTAAATAGGAACATGTATAAAGAGCTTATCACATTATTTGACATATAACACAGGACAGTTGACACATAATCAAAGGATGACTTTCATTTCTCACATTGCATGATTACTCTTCTATTCTTTCTTTGTCTCTTCATCTCGTGCTTGTTCTGGTAACAGTTTTCTTATTCCAGTGCCATGCAATTTATGACAGTGCACAGTATGACTCCTCGTCCTTCCACCCAGTAAAACAGGATTATCTGAAGAAAATTCTTCAAAAGCTTCCTGTTGCCTTCAGGTGAGAAATATAAACTTCTCAGACTATTTTTCAAGGTCCACCACTATTTGAGTACAGCTTTTATTTTCTACTCATTACTCCCCAGCATCAACTTTTGACTTTAGTCCAACAAATAAATCCCTGTTGGGATCACCACTTACTCCAACCTCCAACCTTCCCCTATGTCAACAAGTTCTCACCTTCAGTCACATCTTGGCCTCTGCCTGGAATTTCTTCTCTCCTCTCAATATAATTCCATTTGTGATACAGGATAGCATAAGATGACAGGAAGAGGGAAGAATTATCAATATAATTCTTGTCAGGACAACGGTACTTATGATGTGGGGGTATCTGCTGGTGGAGTCATAGGGAAGGGAGGACTTGGGGTGGATGAAAAAGAACTAGAACAGTTTAGGAAGCAGGAATTTGTTATCCTACAGGCATATGAGTGAAAATATAACAAAAAGTAGAATAAAGTTCCCAGGAACAGTAAGTCTGGGGTAAATAGAATGTTTATAAGTTAGATGGAAGATGAGTAGCTAGTAAAACTCTCCATGGTAGAGACTGGGCTTTCGGTGAAATCTGTGCACATCCTAACATTTTCTCTCTAAATTAATGTATGATAGAGGCTGATAGTTTTCATTTATATAGAGCTACTTTCAGGAAAAGCAGCAGCCACCTTTGGGTTTTCCTGGGCCACTGTGCATCCTACAGCTGCATTTACCAAGGAACCAGTAAGAGGATGTATAGATCCATGCTGAAACAGACAGACAATAAAAAGAACCTCTTGTGTGGGTTCAAAATATCATATTTTTATCTAAATAGGGTCATCTTTAAAGTTGAGAAAAGGACTACAGAAGTTCATCCTGCATTGGGCATTCTTTTCATCTTCTTTGTTTTCTTTCATTTGTTTATATAAGCCTGGAGGCCATACGTTTATATCCCCATTGGCATTTCCAAGGACCTTCCCCATATGTTACTTCTAGTTTAGAGCTGTAGGGGCTAGTAGCTTGGTGGTTGACTTTGTTCCTGGGTTCACTTGTTTGCAGAGGACTTGTTTTCTGTTTTCAAAGATATCTTAGGCACATTGAATATCAGTCTTTCCTCCTGCAGTGCACATCTGCAAAATATTCTTGCTTTCAGAATTATAGCCCGTTCCTGTGATTCTTCAGGGCCTTAGGAGAAGTTGCCAGAATTTCCAACTCCCAATAATCTTTGCTGGGGTATGTGCTGACCTTCCTTGTGCTGTGTGCCCTCACTGCGCCAATTTAGTTTTTCTGAGGAACATGATATATAGGTCAATTTGAACTATTCAAAACAAGCTTTGCTAAGTTGGGTCTCTATTCCATATCAAACTTCATAAAGAATACAGATGGCAAGGAGTGATCACACTCCCTTTCATCCTCCTCACTAACTTCAGGTGTCATAAACTAATCTGGGGGTTTTGGCTCTGCAGTTGGATCTGGACTGGTCTCACATGGGCAATTATCTCAAGATCAACTGTTTTTATTTTGTTTTTTAACCTTAAGATTCAATTTCCTTTGACCTGAACTAGATTGTTTTATCTTGCAGGTATTCCTATAGTAGGAAGACTGCAGAAACCCCACCTACACTGCATTTTTTGGATCTTATTATTTCTCTACTTGGCATATTCTCCAATGTTGTACTTAGTCATCCCTGGTTTGCTCTTCAACAGTCACCCCAAGAACTGCATCCTCCAGAATCCTCATTGTTACCTCCTCCCATCCCTGTCTGATTTGTATGTTCCTCTTCTTTGCTCATATGTTACCTGGGTTGCAATGCCTTCAGGGCATTGCTAAACCTGTGCTGTGAGTATGCATCAGGTGCTACTCAGGTTGTTTTGGGTATGTCCTGTGTTAGGGCAAAGTATGCATAATATCTCATCCAAAGCTCAAGATCAGTGTCACTGTCTTTTCATCTCGTAGATAAAGGAATGGAAGGTTGCAGAGACTAAGAAACTTGCTTAAGGCTACACACATAGTTAGTAGCACTTTAGATTAAAATCAAGGGTGCCCAACTCCACATGGGCCTCCCATGACTTTCCTGACCCCATATAGTCAAGGACTGCAGTGTGTCTATCCTTGGGTTCTGAGCATCCAGCACAGTTCTCAGCATATGATGAGAATTCTCCAACTTGCTGGCAGACTGATCA
This sequence comes from Vespertilio murinus, assembly GCA_963924515.1. Taxonomy (NCBI): domain Eukaryota; kingdom Metazoa; phylum Chordata; class Mammalia; order Chiroptera; family Vespertilionidae; genus Vespertilio; species Vespertilio murinus. The sequence continues at coordinate 5,809,710 of OZ004704.1, read as the reverse complement.
CATGCTGAAGTAAGCTGTGCACAGGTCTGTCTGTCTTGTGAGGATGTGAGTTCCCTGACAGTAGGGACCACAGCTATTTTATAGCTGTTGGTTATTGAACAGCAAAGACTCCAGCATGGAATCATAAAAACAAAAAGAATAGCAAACATAACAGTGAGCATGTTTACCATGTGCCAGGCACTACTGGAAGCACTTCATATCTATAGCATGTATAATCTGGACAGCAACCCTATGAGGCAAGTTCTCTTGTGATGTATATTTCAAAGATGTGCACAGAGAGGTTAGGTAACTTGCTCAAAGTTGTGCAGCTAAAATTTGAGTTGTGTTTCTAGAATGCAGCAGTTCTGGTCGGTGATATCAGATAGTCTGCAGAGAGTAAATGATTGTCATTAAATTTAAATGAAATAATGGGTAGGTGGCTTTCTGGGCTTGCTTTGATAGCAATATAGCTTTTTCCTTATCCCTGAGCACTCTTGGACTAAAGGGTCATTGACATATGGAAGCTGAAGTTCAGAATCCCTTTCACAGTATCAGCTGGAGCTCCTGTTTAGCATATGGTGAAGAGATGCCAGTGGGGTTCCTTCTCGTGCCTTTTAGACAAGAGGTAGCATCATAGCCATAGGTGTTAGAAAATCACAGCCAGACCTCATATGTGGAGGGGGTTAAGAATAGAACTGGGTGGGGAAAGAAATTGCTGAGGACTGCACTATGGGGTACATCTTCTTTGGGGAGAATCAAAACAGCACAGTCCACAAAAAATCTAAGAGCGTGCCCAATGTCATCCTCTCATATGACAAAGAAAAATAGGATCCAGAGATGAGCTGACATGGTTTCATGACACAGCCTCTAGGATATCAGCAGCATATCTGTCTCCAGACCAGGTCATAGATCATTGCTCACAGAAGCCATCAGCTTCTCTTAGAAACTTTGCATGTGCCCAGTACTGTGTTGGGCTATATACCAGCCTGATCTCACTTACTCCTCAAGCAAACCTAGGAAATCTGAACAATCACCTGCCAGATGCAGACACCCCAACTCTGGGTCCACTTGCCCAAGCTCATGCATTAACACGTACTTGGACCAAGAGATTTAAAAATGTCTGTTTTGTCTAGAGTTTCTTAAATTACAAGGTGGAAATTATTTGGCATGAGATGAACTACTCAACAATTGCACTAGTCATAATAAAGAAAATTACTTAGAAGGCATTTAGTGTAGCATTTCTGTAATAATAAAAAAGACCCCCTGACCTCCTGACCCCTTTTCTTTGAACGACTAAACACACTGACTGCCAAATCATAGATTGACATCCTTCATGAAATCTGGACATCCAGTCCCTTTCAAACACAAATGGAGAGTGATGTGTTTAATGTCATAAAGCATGCAGCTGAAGAAAGCCAGTTCCATGATGGAGTGACCCAGCTTTCCTTAAAAATGCTTTCTGAATCTGGAGATGTGTAGCTAATGAGCCAGCATGCCCCAGGCATGATGTCAGGCACAGTGCGAGGTTTCTTTACTTCTTCTCTTTGCAAAAGGTAAGGTTGGGAAGATGGGGGCCAAGGTAACATCTATTTTTGATCTTCTATAAGCCCATGGCTCTTTCCTTTGGGTCCTCTCTATTTGGCCCCATTCTTTAGGTTGGGATAATCCAGATCCAGAATGTGGAGGGAAAGGGTCAGTTCCTGGGTCAGTCTGGTGGGCTTTGGCTTTTGTGTAGAGCCAGGAATCCACTCCAAGTTGCTAATTTAGAAGGAGTTTTTCTCATGGACATAACGATCTCCAAAAAAAGTATAAGGAGAAATTTAGCTTTATGAGAAAGGAGGATGGAAATTTCTCTAGGCAACATCCCTAAGTGAGCCAAGAGACAGGTCTGCTCCAGGTCACTGAATATCTTCCTAGCACTATTGTGCCATAGAATGTCTCCAAGCAGCACTCTGATGGAAACAGTGAGAGAATGGGAACATATTCTGTAGGGAAAGCAGGAAATTTGAGATATGATTTCTCTCCATTTTATCTGAAATTTATTGAATGTTACCTTCAAATCACATAACTTCTTGATATCTCAGATGCTTAACTATCAAGAGAAAATGATGCCAAAGACCCTTTTTGGCACCTTATAAGGATGTTATTAAAGGCCAATTAGTTTAAATCTGAAAATACTTTGTGATTCTGCAACATTGAGTGATAGAAAAGAGATTGACACTTTTATTGTTTATGTAAGAAACAGTCACAAACCACCTACCAGGTATAAGGACTTTTCCCAGGCCCTGAATCATTACGTTTAGGCTATTTTATGCAGTTGAATTATCTTGAGAACTTTAAACATGTTTAACTCAATCTTTTGTTTGGCACTCACTCGCTGATGAGAGTTCAGGGCCTGAAATGACGCCATCGCTGCCTTTAGTTTTTCATTCATTTACGACTGTAACCTGGATATTACAAAATCTCATCTAAACCATCAATCATAGCTGACAGCCTGGGCTGGTTTCCTGAGGCCATTTTTCCATTTCAATGAAGTCTAGCTCATGCCAAAGAGCTACTAAGGTACAAAAGCATCATGAGAAAACTAATCTGTGACTTGTCATCAATGACAAAACTTTGAACAACACGGGACATGTACTCCCTCTTTCTTGTCCCAGGCTTTCATTTTGGGGGTCTGGTCTCTGGTATCCACATGCACGTGCATCCCAGATAATGGGATGCGTGATCCTTCCTGTTGGCACAGTGTCCCCCTCCTTCACAACACGTGTGTGCATGCTCCTGGTGACACACTCCAGTGGCTCACAGAGGGTGTGGTTCAATCTTCATTTTCATCCCAGACCTGCTGTAAAAAAGTTGAGTGCTAGCCAAGTCCTCTGGAACACCACTCGTCATTCCCACATATGCTTTTTTCCATGAACGTCATTAGCCTTTATCTGCCAGGGAAGACTCAGCCACCATTCTTGGGCCTCAGGGTCCTGTTGCTTTCCTGATTGGCTACAGGACTTTTTGAATATTAATCATAACAAAGTTGATAATCCCTTTGTCAACTTTTATCCAGGTGCTGACTTGTAGATTAGAAGACCTTACAATTATTTTGGGAAAGGTTTGCAACAGAGACTGAATTTAAGTCATTTCTGTTGACCTGAGCAATGTTCTAAGATTATGGTATTGGTTCCTACACATTTTCCCCTGAGATTCTTCCTCGAAAATATAGCAGGGGTGCAACCACTCATCCACTCAAGCCCATCATGAAGGGAATTGTTTATGAGAGGAAGAGAACTGTTGTGTGAATTTCCCTAAAATTGTGGGCCAGCACTATTACATCCCTCTACTTCTCAAATATTAAAACAACAACAACACACACCCTATCATTTCTATGGCTAAATGCAACCTGCTCTTTTATTTATCCATTTCACTAAAGAAATTGTATTTATCTCTTTAGAAAATTACAAGACAATGTACCAACACATTTTATATTGATATTATGCCTGGTCTGTAGGTACTGGCTCATGCTCATGAATTTGCTTGAACTCACTCTGCCAGGGAGCCAGGAGGGTAAAGGAAAATATTCTTAATTAATGGCTTCATTCACCTATTTTTAAAAAAGGGATTGTGTCCTATAGTTTTTCCCTGCTGTGTATTCATTCTTATTTTCAGGTAAAGTGTCTCTCCCTTTTTGAAATCACTCTTTCTCACTCTAGGGCAGAGCTGGGCAAACTATGACCCGCGGGCTGGATCCGGTGAATAAAACTATTGAATTAAAAAAAAGAAAGATCGTACCCTTTTATGTAATGATATTTACTTTGAATTTATATTAGTTCACACAAACACTCCATCCATGCTTTTGTTCTGGCCCTCCAGTTCAGTTTAAGAACCCATTGTGGCCCTCGAATCAAAAAGTTTGCCCAACCCTACTCTAGGGTTTAGGTACTGTATCATCTAGTACTCAGAGATGTTAATATATCTCATGCCAATTAGAGCATCATATTCCCCTGGCCACAGTGATTGGTTCAAAGATGGACATATGAGCCAACCAGACCAATCAGGGTTTTTATTATGATTCATTTATATGATTAGGGAAGAGAAGTCCTCCTTCCAGTATCATTGGTGAGTTGGGAGGCTGTGTGTCCAAGGCTCTGTGTGGCCATCATATCAGCCATGTGAAGGAATCTGTTGAAAGAAGCCAAGAAAAGGCAAGAAGAGCTGAGGGATGGAGAAAAGGCACAGTCTTGGCCTCCTCCCTTGAACACTGACTTTTTTCAGCCAAGACTAACTTGAAGCTCTCCAGAGAACCCACCCTTGGAATGATGCTTGGTTGGTGAAAGCCATACCAAATCAACTCCACCTTTCATTGACATGGTCTGAATTAGATTTCTGTCACTTGCAATTGAAGGAGACATGCCTGAAAACATGATTACATGCCATGCAATTGGTTAGACACCTTCTTCTCTGTATGTCTCTCAATCCTCACAGCAGTTCGGGCATGAGAAAATAGCATTCCTGTTTTACAGAGGCTCAAAGAAGAGTGAGAACTCATCTGTGTTCCCATGACCAGCTTCACACTCAGGCTATTTAAGCTCCCCACCCCAAACCACCAGTGTCTCTCTGACTCATCTCTCCTCATTATTTTGTTTCAGCTCAGGAAATCCAACTAAATTGGTACATGTTGGAAAGGTCAGGAGGAAATACAAACAAGGCTGCCAAAGTTGAGACACACCTCAGAGTATGTGCTGCCCCAAAAGAAACCAACTTCTTGTAGGGACATTAACATTACATCTCTTCTTTGGGCTCCTATACGACTGTGTTTCATGAAAAATCAATTTAAAAATGCAACATACTCTCTTTAAATTAGATGAGGGCAGCCTCACAAAATCTGTCTCAAGGAATTGTTACCCAATGAGAGGGAGAAGAAACCATTTGGAAATAAAATCATTCCTGATATTCTTTTGTAACTACATTGGTATATATTAGGATTAGACTAGATTATATAAAACAATTTTCAGGGACCCCTTAGGAGAAGGAGCATAAACAACCCACTGAGGGCTTTTGGAGAGCATCTCTGTATCTTCTTGTGTCAATCTGATGCCATTTCTCTAGCATTTTTGGGCCAATAAATATTAACATGAAAATAGGAAATGCTAACAAATGTGTAGGCATATGTGGCATCTAGTCTCCTCTACACATTTGACAAAGTCCATAGGAAAAGGACAACAGAAACTCCTAGATTCTATTGCTCTATGTGCTAATTAGCGAGGTACATTAAAAGTAATCCATTTTAGATTTACCCAGAAAGGAGAATGATAGCTACCTTAATGAGCATCTAGTAAGTACTAGATATTTGATGTTTCCTGAAATCCTTATAAAGAACTTTCAAGGTAAATATTATTGCCCCCATTAAAGAGATAAAGACATTGAGGACCAGAAAGGGTAACTACCCAAGTAAAAAATGTGGGTTTCAATTCAAGAGCTTTCTGATTTCAATGCTTGAAATCTTTCTGCTTTGCCTTGTGATCTCTCTGCCCAAGGGCTGAACCCTGACCTGGCAAGTTCATTACTAAACACATGATATAAATAAATAAATAAATAAATAAACAAACAAACAAACAAATAAATGATTTCAGAGTGTATAATGACAGAGACATCTATTGATGGTCTGAGCTACCAGATGTGACTTTCTTTACCCTTCCAGTTGTCAGTCTGAAGTAGGCTGCCCAAGTTGTCTGGTCAAAACCAACCTCAAGGAGTGGACTTTGTCATTCCACAAACGTAGGTTAAAGTCCTGGCTCTGCACTTCAACTGTTTGGCTTTGAGAAATATCTGTCCCTCTCTTCCCATTAACTTTCTTACCCGTAAACTAGGGATAATCAGCTACCTCACAGATTTGAGGAAACAATTTAATGAGACGACCAAGCCCTCAGCACATAACCGGTCACAGTGTCACCAATTGTCTGAATTCATTTTTGATATATATATATATATATATATATATATATATATATATATATATATATTTCAAAGAGGAAAGAGGAGGAAGAGAAAGATAGAAATATCATGATGAGAGAGAACCATTTATTGGCTGCCTCCTGCACAGCCCTTACTGGGGATTGAGCTCAAAACCCAGGCTTGTGTCCCTAACTGTAATCGAACCTGGGACCCTTCAGTCTGCAGGGCAACACTCTATCCACTGATCCAAACCAGCTAAGACTTGACTGTTCTTTTATGCTTCACTTTTACCTCTCCTTTTCTCCCATATCTGAGCAAACTGATAAGAAATCCAGGAAAGTCCCTCCTTTGGAACTGATGGAAGATTCAGACTACATAAACCCTTAGAATCCTCACCTGGACCAACTCCTTAAAATCTCAAGCCAGCTTCCCTTCCTGGCTCTCTGTAGGGAAGCTTGCTCTGCTTTCCCTAGAAAGTCTCATCATGTAAGTAATAAAACTTTTTATATTGTCTGGGTTTGTGTGTGGTGTCATTGGTCTTGATGTTTATGGATGTGAACCTGTACCAAGGCAGGTCTGTCCTGACACAATCTAGAAATAGAATTCTTCCGCATTGTAGCAAGAAAACAATTTCAGGGACACACACATAGGAGCATTTTAATTGATAGTGGCAAAATCCATTAGCGTAAAAAGAGTGTATGCCCTTGTAAATGCAGAGAGTAGGCAGGCTGTAGCAACAACCTCATGGAGTCAGCAAAGGAAGTTACAGAGGCAAAAGGAGAGTCCCCTGCCACTGCTTGCTGCTCCCCTGGTTGCAAGACTTATGGAGACACTTAGAGGTTATGAGAAAAGAAGGGAAAAATACATGCCTGAGAGAAGGGCACAGGCATGATTCAAGAAGGTCACACACTATGTTCTTTGTCTAGCTTCCTTATATTTACTTGGGTTTGGGAAAGAGTAGATGATATTTCAAATCATCTAATCTCTTTCTGGGCTTTTCCTGGGACTGTGTCCTTCCAGGATCTCCTGGGGTTTCATGCTCTTATTCTGTGCAATGTTTTTCCCAGGCTAGTCCCTTTCTCCTTTATGGTCACCAATTTGGACTCGACTTTGCCCTTTGCCCTTGGATGTTTCTGGGGTTTCTGGTGAGTCCTGACATTGTCCTAGAGTGGACCTAAGTTGACTGAGAAAAAAAGCCACAAATGTTGCTGATTTAGTAGGAAAAATAAAGATCAAGACTGAAGAAGAGGTTTCTATTATTACATCAAATGGAGTTTAAGTCTAGAACTAAGAGAAGCTACAAGGAGTGAAGGACAAAAAACAATCAACAGTTTAAGAATCAGAGTGTGAGACGATCAGAGACAGAATGTCAAAAACCTCTTATTAAGATTAGCTGGTTGGTTCCTTCCTTCTTAATCTCTTCACTGAGTGTTTTCCTATTGTATATCAGATTGAATTAAAGCAAAAACAACTAGGTAGGATAATTTGCATTGCATTTTTTCTCTAGCTATATATTAAAAACTTAGCAAATCAGTGTTTCGAAGAAAATTTGGCCTGAATGTCCCAATTCTTACAAAGTTTGTGAGACAATAAGGCTGATTAATTTTCCTTCTCCAAAAACTAGACATTAGAACAGCCTAAAATGATTTTAACCTGCCCCCAAATCACCTGGCCAAACAGTGAATACAATTTCTGTCCAACTGATAATGCTTTCCTGATTTATCTGTTGTTGAAACACAAGGAATATAATATATGTTTTTAGCGAAGTCAGCACAGTAATGTGAGGCAATTTTGATAAGTGCTGCATAAATAAAACTATGGGCCTTGGCCTCAGAGTGACGGAGCCAAAAATATAAAACTTGGCTGCTGTGTGCTTTGTGTGCAAAGACTCATATTTCTTGAAACAATGAAATAAAGGGTGCGAGTTTTAAGCATCAGGCAAGCACACTCAACTCAGATCTCTCAGAGTGAGTCAGCTCTCCCCAACACAAATGATGATCTGTTACTCAAGTGGGATCAAGAGAAAAGTGCCGAGGGAAAGCCTAAGGGAGCAAAGAAGTGTCATTAAGTGCAGAAACCAAGCCCTCCAGGACCCTTACAAAAGAGGTGTGCCTCAAGAAGAGACACAAATTACCTTAGCACCTTTTCAAGAACTTGGCTTTGATGCAAAATTCTTTCTGACTGCCTTAAATAATTTTTAAAATGCTGGTTCCACCCCAAATTGGTTTTGCAAACTTTACTTTATATGGTATCATAAAAATAGTTATCCATAAAAAATAATAGTTGGTGGGGAGGTATTTTATCCCCCAAATATATTTTTCTAGGGGAAGGAAACCATTGTGAAAGTAGTATGATTTCAACATTTTATGCCATTAATTGCAGATGTTTCCTTTTGATAATTGTCTCACTATTTTCTCTTTCTCCAGAGTAAAGAAATTCATATACCTAGCTCTTAAACCCCTCTTTCCTTCGTTCCTTTTTCCCTCCCTTTTTTTCCTTCCTCCCTTTCTCTTCCTCTCTCTCTCTCTCTCTCTCTCTCTCTCTCTCTCTCTCTCTCTGTCTCTCCTCTCTTCCCTCCTCCCTCCCTCCCTCCCTCCCTTCCTTCCTTCCTTCCTCCCTCCCTCCCTTCCTTCCTTCCTTCCTTCCTTCCTTCCTTCCTTCCTTCCTTCCTTCCTTCCATCATCCTTCCTTCCTTTCTTTTCTCTTTTAACAAATAATAACTGAGGTTGTACTATGTGTCAGACTATGGCCTACTAAACCCAATTGGTTGGTTATCAGAATAATGGAGTGAGTTTACTACTAAGTAGCTGGAAGAGGAAGACCGTTCAATATAAAATTGAATGCCTTCATTGCTTAAAGAGGGGAACTGAACTAGCAAAGTGATCAAGAACATGGCCATTGCTATTGGTCATCCCCTCCAACTTTGGCCCATTCTTTTCTTCCTTTCTCAGGCACACTTCTCAAACCAGATAATTATCACTTCAATTTCCCGATCAGCCACTTTAAACTGGCTTTGGGCCATTATTATCTACAAGAGAGCTTTTGTTAAAAGTCACCAATGGCCTCTGGACTGCTAGATCCAAAGAATACTTTTTAATTAAAATCTCACTTGACATCAGAAAAATTCCATATTTTTAAACAATCTATTCCTTTTGCTTTTAATGAGACAATACATTTATGGTTTTCTGTATTATTTGCAGGCTTATTCTCTTTCTGTCCCTTACAAATTCGCGCTCATTAAACTTCACCATGTATCTATCCTTAGTCTCTACTTAATTAACGTCATTATCATGGCTTCCATTTCATCATCTGCATGTTGGTGACTTATGCTTTTATATCAGACAAGAGCTCCCTTCCATCCATTCCACTCTACTTATCCACTGGCGTGAGTCAAAGTCACCTTACACTCAACCTGTTCAAAGCCAAACTCATAATTTTCCTTTGAACTTTGGACCTAAACTCCACTGTCTTACTCTCAATAAATGACAACAGCCTTTCCAGATCAGTCAGAGTTCAGACCGATCTTAAACAGTCCTATATTCACTCATATTTGAAGTTTTAGGCATTTTACCTTGTTTGGTCGTTTAATTTATAACAAATCTACAGTAGAGATACATAGTGGAGCCTCATTATTGGTGGATTCCATATTTGCCAATGTGTCTACTTGCTAAAATTTAAAAGTAACTCTCAAATCATGGCACTTTCCAGGTAATTTATAGATATGCACAGGGTAGTAAAAAAAATGTCAACCCAATCCACACGGCCAGCTGAGGTTGTAACTCTGTCTTTTTGTTTCAGGTCCCATAGTGTAAGCAAGTGTCCTTTTTAAGGTCTGATGAGCGCCATGCTTTATGAATTTATGTGCTTTTGTGGTTATTTGTGCAGTGCTGAAGGACAGTCTATTGTTACTCATTGCAAGAGCACTCAGGATGCAATGCACATTTTGGAGAAAATATGTATAAGATGAGCTTTGCTCTATGCAATACAGTGCAGTTGGCCATGAGTTTAGTGTTAATGAATCAACAAGATATATTGAATAAGGAATATTTTAACAGAAACATACACAAAACACATTTATGTCTGGATCCATTGACAAAAAATGTGAGCAGAGGCTTGCAATAACCTCACCCTTTATATCCCCTGGGAGCAATAGGTCAATATTCACCAAATTAGGTTTGTGATGATTTTCTGGAAAATAACTCTTGTGAATAGTGAGAGTCAACTGTAGATACAAGAATACAAGTTGTAATAGAAACACAGAGGAGAAAGTAATCAATTCTCTTTGAGACGGTTAAGTGCCATAAAGGATGTATACTTTCTAAAAGATATTAAGAAGTTCATTAGGAAAATTATGTCTAGTCTGCTAAAGGCAGTAGAAGAAAAGAAGTGACTAATGTTTCAACCTGTGTCCCTTACCACACACAAACTTTTCATATTATAGCACAGAGGTGCATGACATTGGAAACACATGTTACCCAATTGCATAGAGAGTGTTAGCATTTTAGGGAGCTGTTGAGAAGTTGTGGGTCTTGAAAGGTCTATTCCTGCCCTGCTTATAGCTCAGGCCTAGGAAGATGCTTTCTCAGGATAGCTCTAGGGATCAGCCTCTTCAATCCCACTTGCTTCTCTGGGTCTCTAAGATACCATCTCTAAGATAGCGTTCTCTGGTAATTTTCTTAGGAAACTATGGTCTTATCCTATATAATGAAAACCTAGGTGGCATCACACCCTCATGTGACAGACTCACAAGATGGCCACTACAAGATGGCTATCCCCACGTCGTCACAAGATGGCCACCACAAGATGGCATACTGAAAGCAAATTCAAGTCATTAGCATAATAAACACAAGAATTTCGTCTGAAGGCTGATGGACAGCTTTAGAAGGGCTGAAATCTGTACATATTATTGCCTGCTGCAGGACAGAGGTAGGCAATTCCCCCAACCTGATAATCTTTTATTGTTTACCAAACTTTACCTTTGATATGTATATCTACTTTGCTAGAGGGAAAGATGTGTGAATAAAAAACCCTCTGTGTGGAGATTTGAGGAACTTAGTCACTAGAACTAAGCTCCCTCTGGCTTTTCCAAAATGCCTTCCAAATTTATATTTCATGTCTAGTTTCTTAGTTTATTTATACATAACCTCTTTTCCAGATTCCTGAAACCTTGTAATCGGGCCTAAACCAGCAGTCAGACATTCCCCAAGGGGTCTGAGATTGGAGAGGGTGCAGGCTGGGCTGAGGGACACCCCACATGCAAGAATCTTGTATACCTCTCTCAAGTTAATAATAAAAGAATACCACTTTATGAATACGAATGACTTACATTTGTACAGTGTTTATTATTATCTAAAACAATTTGCATCACAACTACCATGAAGGTAGTAAGATTCCTAATTTACAGATGGAAATTGAGGTTGAAAACTGTTAAATGATTTGTTCAGAGCACATCGCTCATAAATGTAGTAGCTGAGACTCAAATCCAGGTCCCCAAAGTTCATCTTAATTTTGATACTTGAGTGAATTTCAAGTTGGGTTTCAGTAAAAAAAAAAAAAATGTCAGCCTAATCCACAGATTTGTGCTGAGATGTCTTAAAGTCTCATGAGATGATTACAATGGCCAGAAGCATTTGGCTATACATACTCAACTGCCATCTTAATCAGTCAAGCTCTGCTTTTTTTAATGGTTAATCTATAGATCAATAAATACATATTTTTTTATTAAAATGACTAGTGGCATGGTGCATGAAATTCATGCACATTAAAAGAAAATTAATTAGAGGAATTATTTTAATATTGCTATTTGCCCTTTCTCTATAATAGAAATGTCAGAGATAAAAGAAAAAGAGTAAAATGTATATGAAAGTAATATATGAATTTATTAGTAAATAAGCAATAACAAAATGATATAACAACAAAGACATGATATAAAAACATCAAAAACATGATATGAAAACACCAAAATCTGATATAAAAACAACAAAAAAATTTATAATATATAAATAATATTGATCCAAACAATGACTGATAAAGTGATTAAACTTATTGTAATACTTCCTTGTATGCCACATTAAGAGTAAAAACACTTTCAGAGTGCTTGACTAATTTCCCTTGTGATGAAGTATTTACAACTTTAACTTTAATGTCACATGCTCTTTGAACTTAGAGAAAGCAACATATAACTAACCATTTCCAAAAATGGGTTCAGGTAGGAATATTCCTACTCTGTCTAGAGTTTGTTAGGTGCACTAGGCTGAGTGAACTTCAGGGAAGCTGCATGGAGCAGTATGGGGGACCCCTCCCACCCCGGCAGGATTGAGGGGACTCCCTCAGCAGGCATGCATAGCAGCCGGCCCTGCCCCCACAATGAGCACCTACCATTTTGTGTTATCCCACCTCTGCTGTGGGCACAGCCATCTAGTGTTATGGGATCCCCACCTCTGCCGTGGGGGCTGCCATTTTGTTACAGCATGATGGTCAATTTGCATATTTCCTTTTTATTAGATAGGATATGTAACACTTTATTTTAGAAAACAATTAACTCAGCTTTCAAAGTTTAAAGCCTACAGACAGCACTGAAGAAACAGAGGGATAACTGATGTGAATGGAAGAAAAATCTTTCACCTGGGATGAACTTTCTTGGTGTTTAGTCCAACCTCTTGATTTGCTGAGAGAGAGAGGAGGAAATTAGTTCCCCAGACCATGCTCTGACAAGAAAAATCAGTGTTTCAAGTTAACTCAAGGATGGAGTATTTATTTTGTGGGGGTGGCACCATAGTGTGGAAGGTCACAGGCTTGGAAGCTAAAGGAATCTAGGTTCAATTTCACCTTTTCAACCTGCTATCCCAATAGCCCTAGACAAGTGTCTTAACTCCCTGAGCTTCAGCTTCTTCATATATTAAAATGGGAATGGAAATGCTTATTGTTGAGGCTGAAGAGAACCATTAAATAACTCTGTCATCTCCAATGTGCCTGGAACTCCTTGAAAGACAGCTGCAAGAATTACACAGATGGAGATCAAAACCTCCGTTTTATTACCACTAAAGCTAAATTGAAGAAATGTGTGACTGCATCCACATGGGCTTCTTAAAATGTCCTCACTGGATTAGACTGCCCTTGCTAGTTCCACGTGGAGTCTTAGATCGATGATGGATTTACCTCTCAGGAAGAGCAAAGCGTTGCCTTGTAAGTTCATGAAATCGAGGCTCAGAGAGTGCCTTGGTCCACTGATGGGGGTGGAGGGCACAGAGCTGTTGCTAAATTCTTTTTCTTCATGCCACCTACTATGGAAGCCTTCCCTTCTCCTTTGGGGAGTGGGCAAAAGAGTTGGAGAAAGGCCTGGTATGTCCAGACGTCATTCTTCTTTAGGGACCTTTCAATGAAGTGTGATATGTGAAGCCCTTGGTTGATGCCCAAGGCATTGTATGTTCTTAATATAAAGGGAATATATAGTGTTGGCAGAAGCAAACCCATAAACCCACACTGTTAGTCCATTATTCTTTCCTCTTTGAATAAACAATGAGTGTATTACACAGGGTTGGGTAGACATCAGTATGGTTTACAACTACATTTCCATCCACATTTCATTTTCTGTGGCATAAAAGCTGGAGGCAACTTAGGATCCAACAAAGCTAATATATTTCCCTAATTTGCCCACCCAATGGGACTTGGGAATTCTGTGTGTGTGTGTGTGTGTGTGTGTGTGTGTGTGTGTGTGTGTGTGAAACTGGTGAGGCAACAGGAAAGAGTATAGTCTGGTAAAATAGGCACAAGAATCCATAGGAGTCATTTATTAAGCACCTGATCCATGCAGACCATGGTGCTACATATGTTTCCTGCAGTAATACTGTAGCATAGATTGGCATTGTCCTTGAGAATGAAGAAACCCTCAGATATTCGGCTTTATAGGAGGATGTTTCAAAGCCTTGCCCTTCTCAGCACTGCATTCTGCTCTTATAGCTCATCCTTTCCCTGCTTTGGAGGGGGGTGTGCATGAACAGGGAATACCTGTTCTTTGGGTTTAATAGGAGGCCACAGCAAACTCTGCCTGGGTAGGAAGTGCGGTGCGCAGGTGGACTCTGCCTGAGAAAGAGCGGATTCCAGATGGAATGGCCTACAACCTGGGGTCCCCACTGCAGGAAGACCTTCTCTCACTCCGATAAAGAGAATCCGGTGTCTGAGGCTACAGGGCATCTTCCTGTTTAATGAGGAAAAGGTGGTGATCAGGAAATTACCTAGACACAGTTTCTCAAAGGAATGCCTAGAGAAGATGCATGTTGGCTGTGGCTCTGGCTAGATGGCTGGTTCCAGCAGGCAGCCTGGGCAGATCCCTGGTCTGGCTTTGATGTGGGTTTCTTTCTCCTGTCACTACATTTTTATCTGAGTCTTCACATGATTTGCCTTCAACTAGATCTGTCCCTAGTCAGATGCAGGTGTTCTTTTCTCCCTCCAAGCCCCCTTTCCATCCTTCCCTGGTGTGGCCAGAATCAGGTCAGCAGAGATAAGTCAGAGAGACACTCTGGAGTGGAAACAGAGAATATTTTGAGCAGGGGATACTTCAAGTTTTTCAAACATCAGACTAGTTTTATTTCTTGGCAGGAGACATTTCAACCTCCTTTCTTTTAATATCAGACTTTCAATAAGGCCTATTAAGAAAGGAACATTTACAGAGCATGCTGATAAATTGTGACATTTACAGAGTCATGTCCTTAGTTCTTTGTGTTTAGGAGTGGCCACTAGGGAGCATATACTTCTAAATAAATTTTCAAAGAGTCATTAAAAGTAAAACCTGATGGACAGTTGCAGCCTCCTAGCTCCTGAGCAAGGCCAGACCACATTCCACTGTCTCTGGACAGCTCCGAAGAGAATGGTGTCAACCCCAGTGTGTGGCCAAATGGTATCCTGTCTTCCATCTCAACTACTAGCTTCTTCTTATCTTGTCTTAAAAGTCTGGTGCTGCTGACACTTTGGGAACTTTATCTAAAGTGGGAGGAAGGATTCCTCTGTCTATGGATAATTAAAGGTCTTGGTCTTATTGGGGTTGAATTCAAGTTTAAGGGGAAAGGTTTGAGAAAAACCACCTTCCCGGCCTTTGCACAAGACAGGCCATGATATCATTGATGGCATTCTCTATTCTATTTCATTCCTCTTTTGTACTCTTCCTTCTGTTCACCATATCTCTCATCAGACTGTGAATTACAGTTTTAAAGAATGATCTGTTGAGACTGGTTTGGCTCAGTGTATAGAGCGTCAGCCTGCGAACTGAAAGGTCCTGGGTTTGATTCCGGTCAAGGGCATGTACCTTGGTTGCAGGCACATCCCCAGTAGGGGTGGTGCAATAGGCAGCTGATCCATAATTCTCTTATCAGTGTTTCTAACTCTCTATCCCTCTCTCTTCCTCTCTGTAAAAAACTCAATAAAAAATATATATATTTTTAAAAAGAATGACCTTGGAGGTACTATAGAAACAGAAAGTTCTTGCTTTCTCTCCTTTTAAAAATATATTTCTTTTGTTGTTGTTGTTTCTTATATCCCCTTCCTTCCTCTTGGGTTCAAATCCCTTCTTATTGAATGTGGCTGACATAACTTGACTCACCCAAGCTCCAAATTCGATCCCCATTTTCTATGGTTGTAGAAGTGAAATAGTTGATTTCCCAACCTTCCTTGGAGCTAGAATACTAATTTGATTCAGTACTGGCCAATGAGAAATAAATTGAAATATTCAGAATCTACCCTTCCTCCTTTTTCCATCTTAAATAAGCAGAGGCCTGATGTCTACCCCCGAAGTCACCATCTTGTCACCATAATGGTCAAAAGGGAAAGACAAGAGAATCTCAGAGAGATTAGTTCTGATATCATATCAGATTTTACTTGGTTTATTTTTGTATATATCACACACACACACACACACACACACACACACACACACATACACACACACAGAGTGCACTTATTATGAGCAAAAAGGGAGAAAATTGGAGACATCTGTAATACTGTCAATAATAAAATAAAAGAAATGCATGAAAGTAAAAAGCAAATTCAGGATGATGCTTAAGGGGGCAAGAGGATGATTAGGGAATGAGGCTGTTACCAAAATGTTTTTTTAAAAAGCATTCCTAACCAATACGCTGAATTACATTTTATATTAGCTTATCAGTGAACAGCTTGGTTTGAGAATATATTAGTATTGCTCTCACACCTGAATAAAAGATACATTGGGGGCAGGGCTTTTCTTCCCCTCCAGCACTTTGGGAAAGTTATCTGAGTATTTCCTGTTATCTCTGGTTTCCAAGGAGAGGCTGACTTTGAAGGTGCCTTGACTATTCTGTTTTATGTGTCTAATATTTTCCATTTTTCTTGATGCTATAGAATTTCACTATCATGCAGTTAGTGAGTGCATTTACATTTTTCCTGCTTCTAAGTATGCCTTTTTTTAAGTATGCTCTTTTGTTTTGAGATCTCAATTCTTTTTTAATTTTGGAAAATATTCTAATACTTCTTTCAATACTGCTTTCCTTGTTTTCTCCCTTCTCAATCCTGCCCTTCTCTTCTTCATATCTTGTAACTTCTCCTTGTGCTACTCTGTACTATTTCCTCAGATCTCATCTACAATTTTTTTAAAAAATTCTCTTTTCAACTGTATCTGGTCCACTACTTAACGAGTTTTTATTTCATCTACAATAATTCTTCACTTCTAGGTTTTTTTGTTTGTTTTGGTTTATTCATAAATCTACCTGATCCTTTATTTTTTAAAAAGTCCTGCTTTATAATTTACCTTATTCCTTTACTTGGCTATTTTAGCATGCTTTACTCATTTTATTTTATTATTTTAAAAAATATTTTATTGATATTTTACAGTGAGGAAGGGAGAGAGCTAGAGAGCTAGAAACGTCAATGAGAGAGAAACATCGACCAGCTGCCTCTTGCACACCCCCTACCGGGGATGTGCCCGCAACCAAGGTACATGCCCTTGACCGGAATCGAACCCGGGACCTTCCAGTTCCCAGACCGATGCTCTACCACTGAGCCAAACCGGTTTCGGCTGCTTTACTCATTTTAAAGTCCCTTTCAAATAACTCTATTATCACTAGTTGTTTATATATGAATTGTCATATTTACTGAATCTACTGGCTCTTTAACAGTTGCAATCTTTGAGTGCTTCATAAATTTAAAAAATGTGAGTTCGTTTTTAATGAGAGTTGTCTTCCATAAAATCCCCTCTTGTATCTTAAATTGAATGCATTCCTATTGGATCGTTTTGCTTTATTTTCTATGTGGGATTTAAAAAATGAAATATACGCAAATGCATTTTCTTAAAGTCTTCACGAAGAGTCACACCATAAAAATATTCATCAACCAGGCAGTTCTTCTAAGAGTCACTCAAGGAAGCATTAGTAATAACTGGCTTGAGGGTTTTGGAAGAAAGCGTTGATGAGGAATTGGACTCCACAGATGAGATATTCCATCAGTGTATCTTACGAGTGCGGTTTTAGTTGTTAGGGTCCATGAGGGGACATTTTTCAAGAATGTTTGCAAAGATGTAATAGAATATTGTGGATTTAGAAGAACTGAAACAAATGTGGGGATTGAGGCCCACAAAAGTCTAGTTATTTATCATGTCAGCAAGTGGGATGGTTCTAATATGGAAAAAGATTTCCAAGTGGAAGAGACCAGGGAACTCTAATGAGGTTTCCAAGCTTAGCTCTTAAAATCCACCTTATAGTCCAACATTGTGACATATTGACTAATACCCTGTTGCCATTAAGAATGGAAATATAATTAATCTAAGAAAAAATTTAAAACACACTACCAGCAGCATTCCTGTCCTTTATGGTATAAAAAATATAACCAGTGTTAATCATTCAGAATCCTGTCCTTAATACTTGCATTTGTTTTTAATTGTGCTCCACTATGATTTACATGTTGGCTATATTTCCTTTGCCAAGTTACGATCTGAGACTCAGTTTCCTTATTTGTAAAACCAGAATATTACGGTAGCTACTGTTAGGGCTGTGGGAGGCTTAAATGCAATAGTTTTCAGAGAGTGCTAGCTCAGCATCTAGTTCCCAAGAAGAGCAACTTTTATATTTGTTATTTTCAACATTGCAAGCTAGACCAATTACCCCAAGTTTTTCTTCATATAAATTTTACATAAAAAACAAAATCCAGACTCTCAAGTACTCAAAATATCTGTTTCCTGCAAGAGCTATAGCAAAAGGCAAACAAACAAAACACCCTAGTCACTAAGCAATCTCTCACATCATCATCAGCATCAGCCCACAATGTAATAATTGTGTTCTGAGCACAGTGCACATTCTTAACTACAGAGAAAACTTTACAACAAGAGAACCAATGAGGCCATTCCTCACCACAGGCCTGTAATCCATCTGTACCATGAGAGCCATAGCCTCAGAGCATTGGAAAGCTTCCTGAGGAATGCAGAAATAGGCAGAGAGAAGAGTATGTTTTAAGCACATTGACAGTCAGATGGAGAATACCCATTGCCCATGGCCCAGGGAGAGAAACAAGGAAAAACTGGAAATGTTGGAGCCCTAGACTTTCTATAGTTAGATGCTGCACTCCAAAATTCACCCTTCCATATATCATTTCAGGAAATATCACAGGTTTCTTCATAACGCCTAATTACATCTAACATCTAATTCCAAAGTTGTTGATTTTCAGAAAGGGCCTCCCATTCCAGTGTCACTGCCTGATGCAAGCTTGGTCCACTGCTTGAGGATATAATAATAATTTTTAAAAATAAGTTAGCCGAGACTGTGGTGGTCCTGGCAACCACCCACATAAGGGCCAGCACAGAAAGCCGTGTGTATCCCAGGATGGTGAGGGCCCAGCCATTGCATAAACACGGGTTAACACTCATATCTCTAGATTTCAAGTTCTTTGATTCATGGCCATTTTTTAAAAGTTCTGATAGATTTATATTATTTTGATTTTTTATGAGCTTCTAAACATTTCTATAACCCACTGTTAGAGATTCACAGAAGCTATGACCTTCCTCTCTGTGTATTATGTATGCGGATAAGTGTTCCCACAGAAGTAGGGTTTACAGTGGACACTTCAGAAGCTTGCTCTTTTGACTTAACAATATATTGCTGTTTACAATGTGATGCACACACAAAATAATTTGGATTCAGCCAGAACAGAGGCTTTTCATTCTATCTCACCATGTAAAGTACCCTCATCAACTGGAGACAGGTATCTAAAAACACCCTGTACTCGTGATATATCTGTTATTCATCCAACTCTCTGTTGTAGTAAGGTGTTCCTAGATTTTATTCCAGGCTGGGGACTCCGAAATTCTTTTTTTTAAAATATATTTTAAAATGGATCAGAAAACTATGGTACATCTACACCATGGAATACTATGCTGCCATAAAAAGGAAGGAATTCTCATCATTTGCAGTAACTTGGATGGAATTGGAGAGCATCATGCTGAGTGAAATAAGCCAGTCAATGAAAGAGAAACACTACATGACCTCACTCATTTATGGATATTAAAGATCATTATAAACGAATGAACAGAAAGATTGATATAGTGACAGTAAAACAACAGGCAGTCTGTCAAATGACAGCGGGGGGGGGGGGAGGGTAGGGAGATCTGGGGGAGATAAGAGATCA
Organism: Vespertilio murinus; assembly: GCA_963924515.1. Lineage (NCBI taxonomy): Eukaryota > Metazoa > Chordata > Mammalia > Chiroptera > Vespertilionidae > Vespertilio > Vespertilio murinus. The sequence goes on along the minus strand of OZ004704.1, from coordinate 5,790,150 downwards.
ACCAAAGGACTGGTATGCTTGCATATAAGAATAACCAATGGACACAAAACTCTGGGGAGGGAGGGCATCTATGGGGGGGGGAGGGGGCAATGATAAGCTATGTATACAGATAATACATTAATAAAAAAATAATTAAAAAAAATAAAAAATAAAATATATTTTATTGATTTTTTACAGAGAGGAAGAGAGAGGGATAGAGAGTTAGAAACATCAATCAGAGAGAAATATCAATCAGCTGCCTCTTGCACACCCCCCACTGGGGAGTGCCCGCAACCAAGGTACATGCCCTTGACCAGAATCGAATCTGGGACCCCTCAGTCCACAGGCTGACGCTCTACCCACTGAGCCAAACTGGTTTTGGCTGGACTCTGAAATTCTTAGCAAAACCCTTAATCAAGATGAAATTCGCCCAATGTCCCTCACTGTGTAGCTACCAGGATAGAGAAACCAACACGGTCTGGGCTCTTCCCTGCTGGCGAAACTTGGGAGAGGAAAGGTAATAAAGCACAGGTGTGCAGGAGGCTTCTGGACAGCATGAATGACAAGAAGAAATCTGATATAGTTTAGAGAGGGCAGGAAGCTACCCCATGAAAAAGATATTTCAGGTGAGACCTGTTGTGTCACTCTTGGGAGGGAGAAGCTGAGAGATTTTTGAGAGGATGTGAGCAGTGTTCCAGGATTTTGGAATGGAATATTGATAACCTGGGGGGCAATTATTATTTCTGGAAGGTGTCCAATTCCACAGGACGTGCAGTAAAGCAGAATGGCGGAATCTGAGGGAAAGCCTGGGGACAGACTTCACCTTGATGGGAAGGGACATGTGGCAAAGCTGGCATTGACCAGTGACAACTTGGCCTTTCTTGGTGTTTGTCCTGGGAGTGCATGAGCATGTGAGGTTATCACAGGAGCAATCAAGCCTTGAAAGGAGATCAGATTGATGATCCAGATACTCTGCTCCTATGAAATACATTCTTCCAAAAACCCAAAGCCTATAATCAGAGCCTCTTTCCTCAGTGTGATGACCTTGTGAATTTCCTTTGGTCAAATGCCAAGGAATATTATTTAATCCCTGCAGAACCATACATGGAGTTCAGTTTTTGTTCAGCACAGATCTCATTCAACTGTCATTCATCTAAAGATCTAAAGAAAATTTAACTTGCTTTAGGACATCCACTTACCAGAAAATAGAATTTTGGGGAAAAAAGTGTGGAAAAATCATCTTCAAAAAGATTAATAAAGTCTGTGCCCAACACTAGATTTTAGAATCAAAAGGGCCCCTTTGGAGGCCAACAAGCCGACATCTTCATTTTAGAGGTAAAAATGGAAGCAAAGCAAGACCCAGTAACCTGGGCAATGTCTTCTGGATGGTGAGGGCCAGAGGCAGGGCTGGTGAAATGGGCCTCCAGACACTCAGGCCTCTGTTCTTTCCATTCCATGGGGCACTGCTAGAGCCAGCTCCTAAGAAATAATAGCGATATGCTTGATAGAAATTCAAATGAACCTCAAGGAATTCACTCCCTGAAGAGATGCCAAGTGTCAAAGGCTCTTCCTCACCTGACTGGCTCCTTCTCCCTAGGCAGGTCTCAGCTGAACTGTGACACCCACAGAAATACTTTAGTTTTACCCCTCATGGTGCCCACTTTTTCCTTTACACACTTAGCAAAGTTCACTAGTGCCTGTACTTGCTTATTTCCTCTCTCCCTCACCACCCTGTGAATTCTATGAAGGCAGTGCCAGGAGATGGTGGGAGGGCTGGGTAGTCCCCATTTGCCCCTCTGCACTCACCAGGCTTTTCTCCCATCTTGTTGAGCAGCTGAGAAGCTGACTATCAACACCTGCATCAGAAGGTTCTCTTGACCTCTGACTTCTGGCCAGGTCCTGCAGATGGGGGAAGGGGACTGGGGTGGGGTTGGTGGGGGCGGGTGGTGCATACATTTGAAGAGGGAGGTCTGTTTTCCTTCCTCTGCCCCTTACCAGGTAGTTCCAAATGTGTTGGCTGAATCCTTCTACCCACAATCACAGATTGGCTCTTTGGCTCTCTCCTGAAGTTAACCACTCCAACACCTGACCTTTAGGGGAGGTAGAGATGATAATAGTTCCCCCCTGTGGCCATCTCTGGTTAAAGTATGGCTCTATTATTGTTTTAATCCCACCCAAACCTTTGGAAATTCCTGAGTCCTTTATTACATTTGTCTCAGTGGCTACATTTGGATGTTCACTCCCTTCTTGCTGAGGCTAAGAAAGATTCGATAACACTTTTTTTAATTATACATATTTAAGTGGATGAAAGATCACACATTCCACAGAGCTGCAGGAAGGGGAACCTAGACCACTGGGTGGAAACTTCAGTGAAAGGTAGCAGCATGTTTGAAGGAAAAGACATAAGAGAGATGCAAAGGCCCATCATCAAGGAAGGTGAATGGGTCTTATAAGTAGGAGTTCAATAGATACTATTGAAGTGAAATAGTTTCAGTCATTTCTATGCCACTACATTGCACAGCTGGTGAGTGAGGCAGACTGCATGACCTCAGTGAGAAAGTGAGTCTTGGGGACTCGCCTACACACAGTTTGAGGGGTCCTGTCATGCCATAGATTTCCCTTTTCTGCTGAAAAACAAAAAGGTTAGACCCTTTTCAACTCTAAAACTCCCTGATTCAGCGTTTCTATGAAGTGGGCTGGCTAGCGGGTGACTTCGGAAGTCCTGGGGAGGATTAAAAGCACTTCAGAAGGAGGGTCTTTTGCTAAAGCTGTCATCTTGCCCATCTCATCATGACCCCGGACTTCAGGTCAGACAAGCCCACATACCCAGTGTCCACCCAAAGACAGTTTGGGTTCCTGGCAGACAGGGACTGAGATTTCAGTCCAACAAGGAAACAGGAATATTGAAAATCGCTGTGATCATTCAGGTCATAAAGGAAGTAAATGTTTGTGGCAGTTTCCTAGCTCCTCCTGGTTACTGCCCTCAATCCTTTGTTGTTGGTGTTTTTTTTTTTTTTTAAGATTATTAATTTATTTTTTGAGAGAGAGAAGAAGGGAGAGGGAGAGAGAGAGAAACATTGATGTGAGAACAGATTGTTGATGGGCTGCCTCCTGCATACCCCCTACTGCAGATTGAGCCCGCAACTTGGGCATATCCCCTGACTGGGAATCAAACCAACAACCTTTTGGTGCATGGGAGTATACTCAGACAACTGAGCCACGCTGGCCAGGGCATTCCTATTTTGATTCTGTGTTTCCTGGCTCTTAATTCCTCTTGACTAAATGTTCTGTCCCTGGCTCCCTATTTTTTGCTTTGGAGCCACAGCAGCTTTGGCTTCTCCGGATCTGGCCCCTGTGAAGTTTGCCTTCCCACACTGCCTCTAATGAGCAAGCCTTAAAGTCTCCACTTTCCATGCACAATGGATCTCCCTCTACCTTTCAGCCTCATCTCATTTCTGAACTTTACTTCATCCTTCACTCCCATTTTCTTAACCCCTATATGAAAGGGCAGTGGTTTTCTGAGTAAAGTGCTTAGAATATACAAATGCCTTCAGAAACCAAAAGCCATAATGAACCTATCCTGGGAAACTGTCACAGCAATTGTTCAACACACACACACACACACACACACACACACACACACACACACACACACACACACTAATATGCTAAGTGTCCCTCCGCCCATCCAACCAGTCGCTATGATGTGCACTGACTACCAGGGGCCAGATGCTCAACACAGGAGCCACAGAGCTGCAGTGACTTGGCAGCAGCGGTTCTCAGGTGACACACCCCGAAACCAGAGAGGAGGGAGCCCTATTCCTACCAGGGCCACACAATTCCACCTTCTGCCTTGGGTTATGTTGTTGCTGGGGCACTGTTGGTCCCAAATCTGGTTTACTGCACACTTGCATTTTGTGTTTCACACCCTGTACAATAGCAACTTTTTAGAGTGCCTTCTTGCACTCCAGGAACCCTCAGGGGATGTTGGAAAGTGGGTTTTGCCTGATCCCTGCAGACCAGGTTGAGGGACCCCACCTGCGAGATGGACACTGCTCACTCCGCAGATGCTGGGACCACCAGAGATTGGCTCCAGGGTGTGTCTGGCCCATCTTACTTGGTCCCACCCTGCTGTCCAACTTCTAATTAATTTCTTTTCAATGTGCACCAGGTCACATGGGTAATAACAAGACTCCTGTGTCCTTTTCTCCGTAGGCACATGGCTAGACTGCATTTCCCAGCCTTCTTTGCAGTTGGTTGGGCCATTTGACTGAATTCCAGCCAAAGGAATGTAGGTATCAGAGATGCATGCCTAACCGAGGGTCCCTAAAATCTCCCTCACTAACATCAGTGTTCTTTCTCTTCTTTTGTTGCTATTTGGATGCAGGGTATTGTAGTGATGGATTCTGAGACCCACAGAGATGTTGGAGCCAATAGATGAAGGAATCTGAGTCCCTAAATGATAGTAGAGTCACTGGGTGAAAGAGTCTGGGTCCTTGAATAAAATAGAGCACCCCCTATCTGCTGACTTTCATTGGAATGTGACATTAATAAGAAATAGCCTGTGTTATGTCAAGCCACTGAGATTTTGGGGATGTCTGTTACAGCAATTGTTCTCCCCTGACTAATACATCCACTTACCCTAAACTTTGAGGCTTCATACCAGCCTCCTTGAATCTCTAGGCTATGCTTCTCATGGGAAACATTGGGTCAGTTATAAAATAAAATTCTACTAAGAAGTTCATTTTAGATAGAAATATTTTCCTTAAATATATATTCCAATGATATGTGTGTGTGCGTGTGTGTGTGTGTGTGTGTGTGTGTGTGCATGTGTGTTCAAGGTTGAGAAAGCTTCTTTCAGTAAAGGAAACATCTGCTTTGATATCCAATAATCTGGTACCAGCTGTTCCAACTAAAATGACCCAAATAGAAAAATAGCACGTTAGAAACAGGAGAAAGCAAGCTGTTCCCATTAGCCCTGGCCAATGATTACTGTGGCAAAATCATTGTCTCATCTCCCAGCCTGTGCTGTTTTTGGCAGAGACTCCAACTTATGACCTTTCTAAATTAAAGTTTTCCCTTGAAGGAGGATTTTAAGGGAGGAATTTGATAATTAGGAAAGAACAGAGAGGTTTCTTCCTTGTCGAGTGAGCCAGCTACGTCATGTCCAAACCCCAAGATAGGAAATGCTTCCACTGATTAGTCAACAGCCATGCGCATTCCAGTGATTTGGTTCATTCATCCCATCAGCTGCTGCCCAAGGCATGTTAAATCAGGAAACCTCACCTTGTTTCCAGTTTTGTTTTTATGGTTTTTTTTTGTTGTTGTTGTCATTTCTCTAAGAGCTATCATAAGAATATAATGGGGGGGGGGGTTGAGGGGGAAAGGAATGAAACTTAAGGTTCCTGACCTTTATAGAAGGAAGATTTCTATTTTTCCAATGTCATGAGGTCACCTGGGGGCACTAGTGACCTGGTGCACATTGAAACACATGCACACTTGGGTAGAAGTATTGATTCTGCCATTTTCAGTGTGACTTTGGGGAGGTCATGCAATCTCTCTTGGCATTTTTTTTTTTTTTGGTCTGTAAACCAGTAGTGGCAATGTCCACATCAAGGGCTGCTGAGAGGTTTAAGTGGGAAAACAAAGGAACAGTGTCTGAACCAGAGGATGCTGACACTTGGTAGATATTCAATAAATACTGTCTTCCTCCCATTGATGGGCAGTGGAGACACTGGAGATCTCTGAGTTATATTTGCTGAAAGCTCTAGAAAAACAGTGTAGGTAGGGGAGGGTGCGGCCATCTGGTGGGAGATCCACTGCAGAGTGGAGGAGAGTTGCATCTCCTCAGTTCACAGGGCAAAGTCAAGCCTGCTAGAGGGAAAGTGAGGAGTCTAATGCCACCCAGCTGGCAGGAGGTAGAGCCATGGGTCAGACTGGCTCTCTGTTGCCTTTTATACCATGCAATCATGTACTGAGCACATACTGAGTGCCAGATTTTACAACCCCAAAAGAAAGGCTTCATTGTTACTCCCATTTAACAGATGAGGAAACCGAGGCTCAGGAAGACAATGTTACTTGCCCAGATTCATACACCTAGTACATGGTAGAGCACGCCTGATCCATTGAGCTCTGAAGCCTTTGATCATCACAATGCTTTATGCCACCAACAAGAGCTCTGAGATTCACCAGTATGCTCCAGATCCGGGGGTCCGAACTCCAGCCAGGCACAAAGAGATGAACAAAGGGTATAGGATTAGCAAGCCACGTCTTTGTGCTCTCTTGTTTCATTACAGATATAAAAGTTCAATCGGCAAGAGCGACTTCAGCCAGAGAAAGATCTGCTTCCTGTCCATCTGTTTAGAATCTGTTCTCCTGATGACTTTCAAAGGGGCTCGGAGCCCAGATTAGTTGACAGGATAACAGAGCAAACCAGCTTCGCTCCCACAAAATGCAACTTCCAAGGGGCTATGAGGTAATTCGCTTTAGCTGTCCAGTCTAGACTGGAATGGCCAAGCTCCGGGAAGTCCCCATGTCCAGGACAGAGCCAGTGTCTGGATGCCCAGATTGAAGAGTAGACACAGCACCCAGCCCGCCCCTTGGCCCTTAAATGTATATTCCAATGATGTGTGTTCACGGGACCTTCTGAAGAGCTCTGTATTGCAGATGCTGCCCCGGGAAAGGTCCTGGCCCGTGACACTGAACGAAAGCAGCACCCGCTGAGGAGGAAATGTTTGCAGCCTGGGCAGCTCCTGCATTATCGGTGTTACCTCTTCTCCACTGTGCTTCAGCTCATGACTTCCTAACGAAAGGATTTTCTGGTCCAAGCCTGCAGCCTGATAGAGTGGAAAAGCCACACGTGAAAGTGAAGTCAGAGGGAACCAGGGCATTGCATGGGCCCGGCCCATTTCCTGAGAGGGTGCAGGGCATAGCACTGACCCAGCGTGGCCTTGCTCCCTCCCTGCACAGAGGCATGGACACGTTCTTACCTTCTCAGCGCCCACATCTGTAATAGGGGACAACCACAGAACTTACCTCAAGGTTGCTACGAGCATTCAATGAGCTAATAAGCATTGTACCCTTAGGATAATCCCGAGTCCACGCTAAGTGGCACAGAAGTGCACTGTAGGCCATTGTTATATATTTGTCACCAGGAAGGCGGGGTTACTCATAGCACACACACAGGGCTGTTGTGGGGAACCAATGACTGGCTCTCTGAGGGACCGAGCACTAAGTAGGTGCTGGAGATGAGTAACAGGGCTCACGAAGGGATACTGACCAGGGGGCTTCGGAGAGTGTCGTTTCAGAGTCCTGGAAGCAGGTACTCGAGTCTTGTCTACCAATCACCATGTAATTCTTACACAGGTTATTAGCATAAGTAGTTCATTGTCTCAGGAGGCAATATTAAAGGGAAATGAAAACGTCTGGTAGGCAGCAGGCTGGGCTGGGGTCAGGGGTACTGACTCAACCCTCCAAGGTCGATGTAGCCATGAGCAAATCTCTCCTCACTTGGACCTCGATTTGAATCTAGGTGATGTCCCAAGTGTCCCTGCAGGCTAGTAGTAAATATTCCCTCCCCCTACCTTGGGGATAACCTTGTGCACCTATCTCATCCACTGTGGGACTGGAAAACGGAAAAGCACTCAAGTGAGCAACTTAACCACATGAAGTTCTGATGGGGAAGTACGGGGCCACCTACATGGCAGCGTGTGTCCATGAAATCATATTTATTCATTCCACAAGTATTATTGAGCAGTCATTATGGGCCAGGCACTGTTCCCTACACCACTGAACAGGACAGATCAAATGGCTCTTAAGGTGTGGGTAGACAAAAAAAGAAAGAAAGAAAGAAAGAAAGAAAGAAAGAAAGAAAGAAAGAAAGAAAGAAAGAAAGAAAGAAAGTGCTGAAGAGAAACTGAGAAAGAAGGAAGGGTTGTGAGCTTATTGTATTTTTTAATTTATCATTATTGTTTAAAGTATTATAAATACCCCTCTCCTTTTTTCCCATCTACTCTCCCCTCCTCCATACTTCATCCCCTCCCCAGACCTTCACCCCACTATTGCCAGTGTCCATGGGTTGTGCATATATGCATGTAAGCTCTTTGGCTGATCTCTTCCCTCCTTCCCCCCTTCCCCCTGAGCATCCTCAGTCTGTTGAAGGGTTATGATTTTAGATGGGGGGGGCAGTGGGTATCCAGTGTCTTGTCCCCACACAGTGCCTGGCAGACAGTTCCTTCCAGTAAATGTTAGAGGAACAAATGCGTGAATGAGCAGAACCCGAACCCTGAAAAGACTGATTTGGATGCATATGTGAATAGTCAGTCTATTTTCATATGAAGTAGATTAGCTCTGACAGTTTCCAGAGCATGACTGAAATGATTACATTGCCATTATTTTAAATCTGAGTAGCATATGGGGGATGAGAGCTACATCCTCCCCAACCAGGCCAAGCAGTAGAGGTTCAGAGCAGGCAGAGGCGTTATTTGCACATTGCTGCCCCCTAGTGTTGGTACGAAATATAGCCACAACCCAACTTTTTTTTTCTTTTCTCCCCCCCTCATGTAAAATGTGCCAGTGGGTGAACACCATAGTCATTGGAATGTTGGAAATGAACTCTCAGTGTTGGTGACCATATCTTTCACGTCCAAAGTATGAACAGAATGGCCTTTTAATGGGAAAATGCCTATAACCTATGAAATTAGGACTGTTTTAGATAAGTCAGTGCGATGATAAAGCATCTTATTTCAGTATGGTAGAGCGGGTCATCTCCTCTTAAATATCACACTTCGTGGGTTTATAGTGAACATGATGGATCAGAATCCACAGGAACCCGAGATAGTTCCCAGTCCCAGGATTCCAGGACTGTTTCTGAGGGAGTCTACCTATGGCCTCCAAGGACCCTCTGAACTTTTGTTTGGAAATGCTATTTCCAAAACATATTGGGAATGTCAGATCCAAATAGTTGGGAAATCTGGAGCCATTTGTTCAAGGTGAGACCACCACGAGATTACAAACTTGTGTTGGCTCATCACTGTGGTTCTACACACATGTCCCATTTCACCTCGTATCAAGGTGACTGATAACAGGGTCGCTTCTGTCACTGAACTTGTGACAAGTTTGCTAACTGCTCTGACCCTCATTTCTGCATCTGAAAAAAAGAAGAAAACGAATACCTACCATATAAGGTTAATCAACACAGGATTAAACATAGGCATGTGAAAGAAAGCAGTGGAATAGCAAGTACCTACTAGATGCTTAGGAAATGCTTTTAAAAGGAGATTGTTAAACATTGATATCTATGTAAGCTTAGAAAGCATTCAAGAGTCATAGATGATAGGAAGGCCTATCTTATGAATTATTCCTGGCATTAGGTTCCTTGTAAGCTATGAACGGTCTATCAAATAGTGAAAATTTCTTATTGATGGGCTTTGTCTGTTTTTCCTGGTGTAGCTCTGTTAGAGAGTACTTTGAAAGCCATTAGGAGGAGAATTTTGCTGTCTTCTGTGTTTGGAGATAACACTGCTGACCTCATTTCTGTGCACACTTAGATTGAAAACAGTATTCTGATATAAAGGCTGATGTTTCCTCTATTATATAACCAGGAAAAATGCCTTGGGTCTGCATCTTGGATCCTTATTTGCAGAATCAATTGGTTTTCTTTTGTAAAATAAATATAATTATTATTTTTATTATTACAACAGTAATATGTGATGGCTATAAATAATATAGAAACATTACAGAAACACATGCCCTATAAAGAAAATATTTTTTTAAATTCTAACCTTGTCTCAAAGGTTTGACATATTACTATGTTTATTTTATGTAATGAATAGAGCAGTGTGTATGTATTTTAACATAAATGGGACAATACTAACTTGTTGTTCTACAACTGGAATAATTTTTTAAAAGTTTTTTTTAATTGATTTTTAGAGATGGAGGAAGGCAGAGGGAGAGAGAAACATCAATCAGCTACCTCCTGCATGTCCCTTACTGGGGACTGAATCAACAACCTGGGCATGTGCATCTGTGACTTCCTGGTTCATGGATCAATGCTCAACCACTGACCCATATTGGCCGGGCTCATTGAGCTTCCCTTAAATTAAGTATTCAACAACCCAACCCACACACCCACACATAGAATTAAACTGCAAGTAAGTGCATAGGTGTGTGTGTGTGTGTGTGTGTGTGTGTGTGAGAGAGAGAGAGAGAGAGAGAGAGAGAGAGAGAGAGACGAGGGGAGAGAATCTCTGGATTTCATCACATTTGAAAAGGTTTTGGACACAAGAACAATGCCTCCTCACCATGCTCTGTTTTTGTCATTTGGGTAGAGCCCATTCCACCATTGAATTGTATGTCCTCAGACTCACGCAGCAGGAACTGGGCCTGATGGATTTTTCAGCCAACCCATAACACTCACCACGATGCCTGGGACTTAGTGCTCAGTAAATATTAACTGATTGTTAGGTTGGAACATGGCTTTTGTGAATTAAACAATTGCAGAGTTGATGCTTTAACCAGATTATTTCCATTTCAGTCATTTGACTCTCTCAAAGCTGAATATGTTTATAATAACTTATTGCTCCACGTGATGGCACTTCATCCTTCAGGAGGAAAAAAAATCCAATTCGTATTTTGAAACTTCTTTTGGCATTTTTAAGAGGTGTCCCAGTGTTCTGTGGTCGGAGTGTCCTTGTGTCTCCTATTGTACATCGCACTCAAGCTCAGAGTGGGCACCACACATCGTTAACAGCATTATCTCTGGTAAGCCTACCAGTGAGACTTTTATTAATACAAAGGAGGAACTGAGGGTAAGAAGTTTACTGATTATAGGACTCCTTTGTCCAAAAATTTAAACAGTCTGGCCATTTGGAGTCAATGGATTTACAACTTAACCCACTGGAATATTTTTCTATTATAACAACAGAACAGTCTCCGAATTTTGCTTCCCCACTAACTTCTCGCTGGAGCTGACAAACACCGTCATGTGATGTATTCCTAATAACTACGAAGCCAGGGCCATGTTTTGGATGGATGTGTGTGTTTCAGCAATGCTGGTGACACACCTTCTCGGTCTTAGGAGAGCCTGACGTGTTTTCTTCTTCAGTGCTGAGAATGTCAGAATTGCTGGCCAAGAATTGTATGGCAACTTAGGGGTTATAACATCCAGCTTTCTATCCCCTGCAGGAATTCCTTCTATGTAGTGTGTTTCAAAGATCCTTAAACTGCAAATCATATAAGAAATAAAATTTACACCACAACCAAGCATGCACACACACACGCACACACACACACACACACACACACACACACACACACACACACACACAGCAGAAATGTTCAAGATAAAATGGCAGTGGGGAAAAGTCCATTAAAGCCATTTGGTTTCTTCATCTCAAATTCACCTTCCACTATGGTCTCCAAAACATGGCTATGGGTCCCAAGGCCCTGACCCCGAGTTAAAGAAACACACTGGGAGGAAAAGGGAAAAAAAGTGATGAACCTAAAGGTGGCAGAGAATGACAATAACAGTGAAGATGGTGACAGTGATGATGATGACGATAGTAACACACATTTATTGAGCACTGACTGAATGCCCGGCTGTAATGCCAGCACTTAACATGCCTAATTCCACCTGCTCCTCAAAACAAGCCGAGGAGGCACGTGCCACTAATGCTCCTCGGCACTGAGAGTGTGGATGCCAAGGCATGGGAAACAGTGCCCATAATAAGTCGTGGGACCAGTGTTCAAGCTCCGGTTTGTCTAAGTGCAGATCCTCTCACTTCTCCTTCAGGGGAGGTAAGTTACTGCAAAGATCTGGCTGAGGGTGAAGTAAGCATATTCATTTCCCATGAGGTGGATAAAGAGGAAACACCACCAGGTGAGGCAGTGGGGCCTTAAAAAACTGTCAGGTAAAGCAGCTTTTGCAAATTAACTTTCAACTCCCCAGTCCTCCTATTTTTGTTTGTTAACAGAGAACACACACTGCCCGGCGTCACTCTTCCCGACAGCGGGGGATTACATGCTGGGCTTGACTGAGTTTCTCTCAAGGGGAATTTATTCCAATTTCGAGGATGGTTCTTAAAAGAGATGGCTGTTTTGCATTTTTTTATATAGCTCCTAAAAAATACCACGTTTCCCCGAAAATAAGACATCCTCTGAAAATAAGACCTACTTCATGGAAACATAACACATCCCCTGAAAATAAGACCTAGCGCATCTTTGGGAGCAAAAATTAATATAAGACACTGTCTTATTTTCGGGGAAACAGGGTATGTCCCGTTTGGTTATCTACAACGTCGCCTCTTATAAACTTCCTGCTTCTCTTCCTCCTCTCCTGATTCTCAGCTTCCTCGACCTTTGCATGCAATTGCTGTTGACAAATGCCCCCACATTTTGCAGGGAGCTCCTGCTTTCCCTCTGCAAAGTTGAAACCCTTCTCTCCTTGAAGAGGAGCTCTGGCTCCTGGGGCCACAGAACCAGCTGCGCTCCCTCTCCACAGTCAGGTGCCTTCCTGCGGATCCCCAAAGGGCTCTGAAGGCACAGGGACCCACCCACCAGCTCCCACCCTCTCCCCCGGGTAAATGGAAACCAAGTTGTACAGGTCTCAATAATACAATAGTGAAAATGGGGAGAGGTCCTGTTGGTCGAGCAGTAATTGTTTATTATGAGCTGACAGACACTCGGTGTGTTGCAGAGGCTGCTTGTGACTTCAAAGGAACCCCTCATGTGTCTCTAGGCAACACCTCGGCTGGCTTTCTCTGACAGTGTGAGGCCCACTGAGGTGATTCTGGGAAGTAGCCTTTCTCAGTGTGTCCCTGGCTATTTCTGAGAGACAGGGTGGTTTGAATGCCCAGGGATGTGAAAGTCCGGCTCTTCGACCCCGGGTTCCTGCTGTGCCACCATAGTGCTTGTCCTGCTTCCAAATGCTGGTGGTGGTGGCCTCTTTGCTGGGATGAGTGGTCGTTGGTAGCTGTTATGTTTTACCATTTAGGCCTCCGAGGAGGGTGGCATTGTTCTTCCTTTGGCCACTCCACCGGAAGCACAGGCCAGGACTGCACGGAATACTTAACACACACCTGGTTGGGCTGTGCAACAAGATGACATTGACATTTCAGGGATATAGTTGTTTCCACCTGGCTCGTTCTTGTCCTAGGGTCTCTTCTCAGATGGCCTCCCTTTCTGTCTTGTGGCCTGTCCACCTGCCTCTCCCACTGCAGCTAACTCCCACCACCACAAACACACTGGGCATCTTCTCACTTCAGGCTCTGAGGTAAACTGATCCTCACATCATCTGAGACATAGGCCTGGCCCTTGCTTCTCTTCTCTGCATCAGCATCTTCTCATGATTACTGACAGCAAGGACCTCCATCCCCTGGAGGAGAAGCCACCCCACAGGTGTGTAGTCTGGCCCGTGGCCCCAAAGAGATGATCCCACAAGTCTGAAATGAGCATATTTCTGAAGGACATGGTTCTTTAGGGGACAATACGCCAGTGTCAGGGATGGGACAGCTCCTTTCCTCGGCTTTCATGCTTCTGTGTGGGGAGAGCTCCGTCAGCGTAGTGCTCCTGGCCTCTCGGCCCACCCCCCTCCAGCCTGGGCGCAGTGACTACCTGACTGTCTGTCTCTGTCACTTCTTGTTTAAGAAGTGACCATTCAGGAACAAATCTCCACAGGAACAAATCTCCACAGAAAGAACCCCAAAGTCAGCCAACATCTGTAACATGATAAGTTTGTCTACAATTCAGGGAGCAATACTAACAGTAAAGACAATATTTTCATTTCTACTCATTTGATTCCTAAGATTTTCTTCTAGTGCAGTGGTTCTCAACCTTTCTAATGCTGCGACCCTTTAATACAGTTCCTCATGCTGAGGTGACCCCCAACCATAAAATTATTTCTGTTGCTACTTCATAACTGTAATTTTGCTACTGTTAATGAATCATAATGTAAATATCTATGTTTTCCGATGGTCTTAGGCTCTACAGCAGCTGTTCTCAACCTGTGGGTCAACTAGCAGGGCCACCTAAGACCATAGGAAAACACAGATATTTACATTATGATTCATTAACAGTAGCAAAATTATAGCTATGAAGTAGCAACGAAAATAATTTTATATTTAGGGTTCACCACAACATGAAGAATTGTATAAAAGGGTCCAGGCACTATAAAGGTTGAGAACCACTGTTCTAGTGGTTGCCTGATTCTATTGTCTTTGTAGCAACTACTCAACTCTGCCATCGTTTTGCAGCACCAACCATAAACAATACATACAAGAGAGGGAGTGACTGCATTTCTATAAAACTTATTGACAAAACAAACAATGGGTTAGATTTGACTCCTGGCTGTAGTATGCCAGCTCCTGTTCTAGTTATAAGCTTCATGCTCCTCAGCTTAGCCTCAGGCCCCTCATTTAGTCCTTACTGATATCCTTAGCTTCATACACTGTTACTACCCACTTGTCACCTCCACTGCCCCTCCACTTAGTAACCAGATACCCAACTGGTTGTAACTACCCCACCCCACATGCTTGTGCATACACACATGCATAGATACACACACACACACACACACACACACACACACACACACACACACGGCGTGCACACCAATGGACATAGAGGCTCTGCTGTCATGATTCTGTGTTTCACACTCACTAGTTCCTCTGCATGAATAGACTTTCTTCCCTTATCACCTGGCCAAATTCTGCTCATCCTCCCCTAGAAGTCTTCCCTGAGCCACCCAGAGCTGGGGTTGGGCACTTCTCTCTTATTTCCATAAACTTACTGACTCAATGAGACATTTCTATTTCTGAGACATCTTCCCTGGCCATCCAGGGAGCTCTTGGGGCCAGGATTCAGTTCTAGGAGCTCCACAACCCTGGGGCATCATGCAGTATCCAGCATCGCTCAGCTGCTTCATCTGAACAGATGAAGCCAGAGGGATCCAGATCAAAGGGCGCAGCTTATTCCCACGTGTTGTAAGTGGAAAGTTCAGGGGTGGGCTGACAGGTAGATAAGCACACGGATAAGCATAGAAAAGGCCAGGGTGAAGGACTATAACATGGGAACACTGACCCGAATACATAGTCAGGTTTCATAGTCTTTATTTTCTGCCCAAGTCCAGTGGTAAAAGACATACTTGCCATATTCTAGAATTCACAACGCTGTTGACAGGGCAAGATGAAAGCAAATGAAATAATCAGAGAACCACAAAAGAATAGCAAGCACATCCTCAGATGCTGGGTTAGATGGCTCAGAGGAAGTTTGAAAGAGGATGATCAAAAGAAGTTGGGATAGTTTTAATAGAAAAGTCTTTAGAGGAGGCATTGGGGAAAGAATACAAAAAAAATCATGAAGTTTGTACCTTTCATACTTATACTTCAAAACTTTTTATTGATGTATCATATATACCTTAAAAATAACACATATCAGAAATGTCCAGCTCAATGCATGTTTTTAAAAATATATATTTTATTGATTTTTTACAGAGAGAAAGAGAGAGGTATAGAGAGTTAGAAACATCGATGAGAGAGAAATATCGATCAGCTGCTTCTTGCACACCCCCTACTGGGGCTGTGCCCGCAACCAAGGTACATGCCCTTGACCGGAATCGAACCCGGGACCGCAGGCTGATGCTCTATCCACTGAGCCAAACCGGTTTTGGCTCAATGAATGTTTATAGTCTGAACTCATTCTGTGATTAACACTTGGGTTAAGAAACAGAACATAGCCAGCTTCTGAGGAGCTCCCTGCATCCCCTTCCAGTCCCTGCCTGCCTTCAGGAAAAGCACTCCCCTGACTTCGAGTAGCAGAGGTGAGTTCTGCCTATCTGTAAACTTTCTGTAAATACAATAATACGATAGGCAGTCTTTTGTGTCTAGTTTCTTTTGCTCAACATTATATTTTGAAATCCATCCAAGTTTTCATGTTTAGCGGTAGTTCGATCATTCTCATTGATGTTTAGGATTCCATTGTATAAATATACCATGCTTACTTATTCACTCTTTGGTTCATGGGAATCTGGGTGATTTCCAGTTTTCAGCTACTTAGGAATCATGCTCCTTTCTGGCACAAGTCTTTTGAGAGACACAGGTATGCATTTCTGTTGAGTATATACTTAAGGAGTTAAAGTAATGAACATATACATAAATTATATGTATATATAAATTATATATATATACATATACATAAGTTATATGTATATGTTCAGCTTTCATATATCATGGCAATCCACTTTTCAAAATAGTTGCACATCCAAAACCAGTTCGGCTCAGTGGATAGAGCATCGGCCTGAGGACTGAAAAGTCCCAGGTTCGATTCTGGTCAAGGGCATGTACCTTGATTGTGGGCACATCCCCAGTGGGGTGTGCAAGAGGCAGCTGATCGATGATTCTGTCTCATCAATGTTTCTAACTATTCCTCTCTCTTCCTCTCTGTAAAAAAATCAATAAAATATATTAAAGAAATAGTTACACATTCTTGTGATGTATGGAGTCCCAATTAATACCCCACATTATCTTCAACTCTCGGCCTTGTCAGTTTCTTTGACTATTCTGGAATGGATGTGGGGTCATCTCTCTATGGTTTTAATTTGTATTCCTTGATGACAAATAAAGTTGAATACCTTTCCACAAACTTACTGACTTATATATTTGTATACCCATTTTAGTTAAAATATTTTGCCCTTTAGTG
The DNA here is from genome assembly GCA_963924515.1 of Vespertilio murinus. Lineage (NCBI taxonomy): Eukaryota > Metazoa > Chordata > Mammalia > Chiroptera > Vespertilionidae > Vespertilio > Vespertilio murinus. Next base: position 5,773,479 of record OZ004704.1, on the reverse strand, counting down.
TTGGGTTGTCTGATCTTTTGCTCATGGAAATGTTGGAGTTCTTTATATGTGTTGGGTAGATGTCTTTTGTCAGATATACTGACTTGTCTCTTCATTCTCCCAATAATGCTCTTAATGAGCAAAACAAACCCCATGATTTCTGATTCTCCCTTGGGCCTTTGGATCCTCACTACTTCCTAGTTCATAGACACGTGAACAAGAAGAGAAGGAATTTCCATTAGGCAATAGCGAGAGCTTGAAAACAATCATAGAAGGAAACTTAGAGATCACCTGACTCAAATCCCTCCATTTTTCTTTAGGGAAACTACAGGCCAGAGAGGATGGGTGACTTGTTCTGAGTCACAGACTAAGTGAGCGGTAGAGTCAGAATGAGGACACTTGTCTCCTAGCCCAGTGTTCTTCACACCGACACACTCCCATTAACCTGGAGTGATGTGACCAGGTGAGAGTCTATGGCAGTGGGTCCCAATGTGGGCACACCCCCACAGGGGGGCAGTTTTATTTTTAAGGGGGGCAATTTGAGAATGAGCTATTAATAGTGAATATTTTTCATTTCTTATGGCTCTAGGGGCCTCATATACAGTATATAAATATATATTGTGACATATTCATGCATTTCAGTTCTCTAGTATGTGTTTTATAAGTTTATTTACTATTTTTATATCACTTTATATTATCCTTATTATTTTTTAACAATTTCTTAGCGATTTCTTCCTCAGTACTTCTACTGTCCTTTCATTCCTTTATTTTTCTCTTTCATGGATGCCATATTCTTTGGAAGCTTGTTTAGACAAGTTAATGGCCATTTAGACTTCCTCCAGGTGAATAAGAGCTCACTTTTTGAATAACACAAATTATGTGACGGGGGGGGTGGGGGGCGCTCAGGATTTTAGAGATGCTTAAGTGGGTATGGCCAAAAAATGGTTGGGAACCACTGGACTATGGGCAGTGCCAGCCCAGTTGTTAAGCTGTGTCTACATTAGTGAAGGTTTCACCAGCCCTAGGCAGGGAGACTAAAACAACAGATCTTTCTGGACCTGCTCCCTCCACACCCTGAACAGGAGCCGTCGTACATTTAGGACACTCCCCGTGAATGTTGAGAAGCCCAGCTAGGCTGTGCACCACGTGATAGCTATGTTTCCATTTCAAAAATAGTGAGGCATTATTTATTCTGGCAAAATGCTTAGGACAATAGGGTGAGATGGAGTCTGTGACTCTACCACAGTGTTACTCTAATAAGTAATTATGCTCTAGAATATAATAAGTAATTATATTCTAAAGTTAAAGCCACAATTCATCTCATGTTAAGGAGCTGATGAAATCACTTGTCAAGGCCCTATCCCTCATTGGTCAGGGACAAAGGTACCTGCTGAGTCAGCACGCTGCCTTTGGGAGAGGACAGGGGAGGGACAAGCAGACAGCCCCGAAGTCCCCCTTGAGCAGAGTGGATGTTGGGGAGCATGTCATACACTCTACCCATTATCCTGGTATCCACTGGGGATACTTGGACCATCCCCCACTTCACTAGTCAGATTGACTAAAACATAACAAAACAAAACAAAAAAACAAAAACAAACAAACAAAAAAACCTGACCTGCACTTCTACTTTGAATCAGCATTATTTATTTATATATGGTATACAGAAAGTCAGAAGGATACATGCAAGTGTGTATCTCTGGATGGTGGTACTATGAGTAATTCCTAGGTTTTTAATATGGATTTTCCAACTCTTGAGCCATGTGAATATTTCCTGGATTTGTAGTTCAAAACTGGCCAAATTCTAGCAATTGCAAGTGGTTTAACAACACATAACAAGCAAGCATTATTGTAGAATTTAGGTTTTATAAATGCTATTCCCATGTTAGAATAAAATGCTATTATCTATCACTTACTATGTTTATTTTTTTATTGGTAGACCCTCTACTACACTAAACACACTATTTAACCCTCATTACAATGCTATAAGGTAGGGACTATGATTGGTCCCATTTTAAAGATGATAAAACTGAGGCTTTGAGTACCCAAGCTTCAGTGAATCAACCACTCTACAAGTTAGGGCAGAGCTGGGAGGCAGAGTTCACAACCCTTGTTTTTAACCATGACCTCATCCTGTGTAAATCTGTGCCGTCTGACTTCCTGAAACTCTAAGTCTGAAAGGATGAGACTCAGCATTTGTAGGTTGGGCTACAAATTATTTATTAATTTCCTATCATGACACCTCCCCAGAGCAGAGACCAGAAAAGGTTCAGCCAAAACAATAGTTGAGGCTTAATGAGCAAAGGGAGAGAAACAGAGGGGCAGACATACTCCCCTCTAGCTTTCCCATGATGCTCTCTGGCTCAAAATTAGTCCACAAGCCCCGTAGCTCCCCATCTTCCACCTTCCTCTGTCCAGCTGCCTTTTCCCCAGGACCACTCATGGGACTAGAAACCAAGGGTGTGTATCAACCACGGCCAGCAGAGGGAGAGCCAACACTGGCCTGGTCCAAGGTTGCAAACACACCACTTCCCTGTGAAAGAGGAAATCTCTCTTTTAACTGCCCATCTTTTTGTTTGTTTGTTTGTTTGTTTGTTTGTTTGTTTGTTTGTTTGTTTTTGAATGCCTCTTGGGACTGTGTAATGTTTCTGGAGGCTGTATTGCCTTAAAGATAAAGGCAGCTCGTATTGAGTGAGCACTTACCATGCACCAGCATTATTGTTAGGATACTGTATGTACAACCTGTATTTAAAACTTGATCTCGCTGACATCAGAGATCAAATGTTTTACCACGGACTCGCAGTCCCTGGTTTCAGAGGGGTGGTGAATCCTGCAAAATTGTACCTAGCTCTGTGTGTGTGTGGTTTATCTGTTTTTATGTTTATTTTTTTCCTGAGGACAGAGGCCTTGGCTTTCCTAGGGGTCTCAAAGTGGTGAATGAATGACCCAGTAAGATTCAGGGCCTTCTCAGGGAGTGGGTGAACTGACATGAGACATGAATCCATTCATTGTTCTTAAGCCTCTGGCGTTACAAGTGAATGGGATGGGGTTCAGACAAGCGTGTAACAGTGGAGAACAGTGATCAATGAAGGATGAATTACAGACTCTTAACTCTGTTATCTAAGCTGTGTTGGAGTAGAATGAAACATCCTGTCCTGGTGAGACTGAGCAGCTAGGTTTGTAATCAGAGGACGGCTCCTGTGACTCTGCGGGCACCGGGGCCGGGGAGGCAGGACAACACAATGTCTGTACTTGTCTCAGAAAGAGAGCACTGCGGAGACCTAGGGAGAAAGTTCAAGGTTATTCAAGAAGCATAATCCATTCTACTTGGATAGCACTTGACAGTTTACAAAGCTCCTTCACATACCTGCACACCAAAGATCCTCAAAAATAATTCCATGAGTTCAGCAAGGTGATTACTATCTCCTTTCCTGCTTTTGATCTATGGAAAATGGAAGCACAGAGAGGTTAGATCTTCTACCCAAGGTCACACAGCTAAGAAAGTAGTCAAGGTCTTCTAGCAGCTAGCTGGATAACTGTTCCACTCCACCAGATGGAATATTTTAGTGGGAAAGATGTTTCCTTTTCACCAGTTGTCTCTAATTTCTTACCAAAACGAAGTAACTGATGGATAGCATATTAGTTTCAAACTTAAGATTTCGAATGGTATACTACATGTGAAGGGCATAGCTCAGCCATTGAGCTTGGGCTCTGGAATTGGAATGCCTGCCCCAATCCCAGAGTCTCCTCACAGGCTATGCAGGCATCTGCAAGTCCTAAGTGCAAGGCAGTGAATGCCCTTGGGCTAGCCCTCACGAGGAAGGTAAAGGAGGTAAGAATAATGACTCCTGGCTTCTTGCCCCCTTGATGACATACATCTGGGATGAATTGCACACAGTGTCTCAGAAGGTTCTGGGCAGGGTAGAGCTTCCATTGCTGAGAGTGGTAGCCATGCCAGCACTCTCTGTTTGCTTTCCTTCTTCCTTCTTTGTCTTTCTTCCCCAGACCTTCTCGTGCTTCCTGGGACCACCTCTGAGTCTGAGTCCTCCAAGGAGAAGCAAATACCAAGAAACCTATTGAGGGGGGAAGTGCCTGTGCTTGGACAAGAGGAGGAGCAGGGTTGGGTGTGGAGGGTCTTCAGAAGGAGATGCAGATCAGCCCTGGGGAGACAGGGAGGAGGGAGGCTGTCTAGGAAGACTCTAGAGCTGCAGGGCAGCTCTGAGACAGGCCTGACCATGCAGACGGAGAGTCCTAGAGACAGTCTCACATTTGAGGAAGCCCAGGCCATGTAGGGAAGGGCCTACGCAGAATCCCACTGTGTTCAATCACTAGCTGGTGAGGAGTGCCACCTCACTGTTGCCCTGGAGGTGGATCCAGAGGGCGGAGCCTGGGGCCCGCCAATCAATTATGCCCCTCTCAACAGGAGATTCAATGGTTGCTTTCATATATATCCTTATCTCCCGGCCTGATCCTAAAGACTCCAAACTAAAACATAGCTCAATAATTCACCGGTACAGCGATATGTGAAAATAGAGTTCAGGGCCAACACCTGCAGACAGTAACAAATGCATAGATGCATAGATGCCTATGCAAAGCCCCTCTCGCTAACTGTGCATGTAGCTTTCTTAGGAGATTCTGAACCGCGTTTCTGCATAGAGCCCATGCCTCCCTTCGCTGAGTGTCCTACATCCCCAGGAACAGCAGTGGGCAGTGGAGAGAGGTCAGCTGAGGGAATGGGAAAGGCGGACTCTGCTGGCAGGTCTGCCGAGACCCAGCCACTGGACCTGGGAGGCCAGCTCCAAGCCTCCACGAATCCACACAGTATCTGGGCAGGCACAGAGCACCCCACTCTGCTTCTAGGGATCAGGGAGACACAGCAAGTGTGCACAACGCGTCGCACAAGCTCTGCTTAGGGAACCGGCTTTCATTTTAAGATGGCAGAACAAGCATATGGTATTACCTCCCCCGCCTTTCAAAAATCCCTAGAAACGATGCGTCAGAAACAGTTGGGAAATTAACAAGGCTAATAAATTTTTCCCCAACTTAAGAAAACAGGCTTACGATGTGCAATATTGCCTGAACATCACATTTTGTGGGTTTCCCTGTGGTAGCTCTGGCCTGAGAGATAAGAAGTCCCAGAGAAGCAGATGCTCAGTAAAATAGAGGTTGAAATCTTTTTTTCTTTTTTTTTTTAATGTCATGAACAGAAGAAGCAGAGGGAGGGGGAGCCCCTGGGAGTGATGGAGGGACCAGCAGCACAATCTTGCCATCAGCTGCCTGCTGCAAACTGGGAGCGAGGCGGTGCCGGGGGAATATGTTTGCGGGCCAGCTGGGGAGGCAGTCAGCTGTGACACAGATAATGCACCGGGCCCTTGTCCTACAAGCTTCCATCTGATAAGGGAACGTTCGCCCGGATCCCATTTCACCAAGGGAAGAGAACACAAAAACACCTTAACGCTCACATCTTGTCTCCCGTGCTGCTGCAGGAGAAATCCGCTGTGCTAGAAAACCGGGGGAGTGTGTCCCGAGGTCTCACCGGATGGAAAAGCAAGCCCCAGAAAGAGAATGGAGGGCCAGAGACGTGAAGTGACTGAAATGCGTATAGGGTTGCCATTTCAGCAAGCTAATCACAGAAGGCCTGGTTCCATTTGAATGTCAGATAAGCAATGAATACTTTTTTAGTACACGTATGTCCACGCAATATGTGGGATATCCTTACTAAGAAAAGAAATTGTTAGTCATCTGAACTACAGTAGATTGAACTGGGTGACCTTCCCTTTTTATATTTTTCCCCCTGGCAATCCTACTTAAGTAAGAGCATACAGATAGTTATTGTCATATCTAAGATTCAAGATATTTTCACCGAAAAGTTTCCTACCCTACTACACCGACTCCCAAATGCAGGAGTTGAATATAGATGAGATGACTGCATTGCCATATCATATACTGAATATCCTCATATTATACCATATTATGTTAGTAAGTTCTTCTTTAATGTCACTTGCATACTAATTCTTATCTCTGAATCTGCTCCTGGAGAAACCACTGGAAGACAGCAAATGACTTAGGCTCCCTCATCCAGAACCGTCCCCTAACTTTCCTTGGGTGGTTAGTGGACCCCTTGCTGGCTATGAGTAGAGATTAACATTAATAACAGCCACAACTGACTGCCATAGGCGACCTAGTTGACTTTGTAGCCACAGCATCCTGTGTCCAATCCCATGCCCCCCCCCCCCCCCCTGAGGCGATGGCAGTGTGGGGACCAGCTCTGTGGCTTGCCTTTCTCTGGTGTAGCTTCCTTGTCTGGTTCTCTGACTTCTCTAGAAAGCCTGCATTATCTAATATGCTTTTAAAAATAAGCCTTATCTTTTACAGAGCAGTTTTAGGTTCACAGCAAAATTGAGCAGAAAGTACAGAGATTGCCCACATACTCCTGCCCACGGACACACAGCCTCCTCCCCCATCAAGCAATATGCTTTTGATATACTTGTTTTCCACTTAGGTTCCCGGTGTTGCCCTCCTGCAATGAAGAACCCTGATGGTGCACTCATCACCGTGGGTGTGGTGCGCTTGCTGCAGCAGGCTCTTGGGAAACCAGTGGGATTAGGGTTTATTATTTGGCCTGTGAGGGCCACGAAGAGTGAAAATCCAGCTCCAGTGGGCAGATGGGACTCTGGCAACCTGACCAGAAATGGCAGGATAACCGACCCAACCAACTGTCATGCATCATCCACTGCCATAAGGTGCCCAGTGAAGATGAGGTGTGGGTACTCATGGGCGGTGCCATAGAACCTGGGAAAGAAATTCTTAGACTGTGTGAGTGGGTGGTCAGCACTTATGGAAGCAGGGAGTTTAGAGAAAGAGGATATTTAGCCTGTTGTTCTAAATTCATAGCTAACAAAAAGTCCTAAAACCATGGACTTTCATTAGTGAGGTTAAAATCTTTGTTATCTTTTGGGACTGCAAGGCAGAAGCAGCAAGAAAGTAAATCCAAGCCTGATCTTGCTGGATATTCTCAGAATATTTCTAAATTTTAAGCTGAGTAATATGGAGGCCAGATTTTCTTTCCATGAAGCTACCCTTGAGTATGAAATCCTGAAGGATGAATCAGCTGTTGTTGAGTATCTCACTTGTCCCATTTCAAATGTCATTTAACCTTGAGGTCTGGTGGAAAGCGCTCCTGGTCCTCCAAAGTCTGCCCCTTCATCAGCTGCTCAGAGGAGATCACAGATGAATGACCTTTGAAAATTGTGTGAGTCATAAAAAAGGTGCTATTTTTATTATCATTATTATCAGAGAAGCAGAATAATAGGATCTGAACTGACCTTGACAATGTGTCCATCCTTAATTCTTATCTTCCCACAGAACTTTGACAAGTGGTGATGACTTGGTTTTCTGATTTCTCTCCAGAAGTATTTTTTTTCAATGCCTCTTAGTGACTGCTGCAGTATCTCACAGACAGCATGTTGCTACCCTCAGAAGTACTTCTAAATTGTGGCATCTCTTAGGCATTAATAAAAATGCCTTTGTTAGGAAAGATTTAAGAGAACGGATGTATGGCCAATCTTCATGGTCCTGTCTATTCTGTGAGAGAGAACAGAGATCCTCCCTTGCAAAACCACACGACACAGGATTGAACAAGTAAAGATATGATTTTCTGGTAATGGCCATGTCAGAAGTCCAAGTGGTGGTGAAGTGAGTGAGAGAAAGCACTTTGAAAGAGAAAGCAACACTTAACTATCTAATCACATGGATACCTTTCTCTAACATGTGGAGAAAGGAGGGGACATTGTAACATGTCTAGTGTACCCATGGCATGCAGAGCTCCCCTCCTGGCCTGCCCATTTGCTTGTTCAGCTATAGCTTCTGCCACTTTCCCATAAGCTACACAGGACCTCACATATTCTCCCGCTGCTCTGAGACTTTGAACACACTTTGCCTTGACCTGTGACATCCCTCCCAGCCTGTCCACCACTTATCCTTCAGTGTTTGGTGTCACCGTCTCCAGGAAGCCTCACCCTAGTGACGAAGGTGCCCCATCCCCTTCTGTATTTCGTATAGAATCTCCCCCGTACTACTTGCCTTGTTACTTTATGACTGAATATTTTATTTTTCTTCTGACTAGGAGACTGAATTTCTTGAAAACAAAGCTTGAGCATCTTTTTGTTTGTTTATATTTTTTGTTAATCCTCACCTGAGGATATTTTTCCTTGATTTTTAAAATTATTATTTAGAGTAGAAGAGAGAGGGAGAGATAGAGAGAAACATCAATGTAAGAGAGACATCAATTGGTTTCCTCCTGCATCAGGCCAGGGAACCTGCAACCAAGGTGCATGTCCTTGACCGGAATTGAACCCAGGACCCTTCACTGTGAGGGCCAATGTTCTACCCACTAAGCAAAACTGGCGAGGGCCAAAGCTTTATCATCTTGATCCTAAAACTTGGGCAATTGGTAAATTTATATATGAGTGAACCCATGAAGAACCAGCTTATGCATAAATCTATAAAGAATCGTATTTTGCCTGACCAGTGAACCAGAAGATCACGTTTCAATTCTAGGTCAGGGCACATGCCTGAGTTTCAGATTCGATCTCTAGTGAGGGGGCATGCAGGAGGCAGCCAATGAATGATTCTCCTTCATCATTGATGTTTCTATCTCTCCTTCCCTCCTTCTGCCTCTCTGGAATCAATAAAAAATATTTTAAAATTATCATATTTAATTAGGATTATTCAGACCTAATGACAATGAACTATAAAGAGGACTTTTTGAAATAAATGCATTGAGTAAAGAGCAAGCAAAATGTTGTATATTGCATTGTAATACTCATATTGTAATGTTTACAAATTGATAGTGTCTGTAAATAGGCAAGCTTAAATCTGTTCAAACCTCACCAGAGTGGACCAATTCTGGATGCTGTTTCTAACTGTTCCCCCACCCCTAACAATCTCTGATCTTCTCTGTCTCTTTCTGTATTAGGAGACCAGCTCTCATGTATGAAAACCCTCTGTGGTCTGACCTCCGGGGAGTGATAAAACCATCCCTGCAAACAGTTATCAAACTCAGAGGGTACTATCAGCCATTTCTTTTCAAGATTTTTCAGCCAGCATGTGTTGGTGACAATCCTTAGCCAAACACATAAATGATGCTCAAAGTCACTCATTAACCTGGCATTTGGTATCTGCCATGATGAGGCCCCATTCTCTGACTGCATTTGCTAACGCACTCCATCTGTATCGCACTGAACAACTCACTGTGTCATGTGTTTGTCATTTCTTCCTTTACCCAGTGCTTCCTCTGGGCATGCTACCCGTCCTCCCAGTCCACAGACCCCACCCTTCCCCTGAAAACCCTCTCTCATTACACAATGACACTGCTTATGTGTTCTCTTCATTCCTATGCCCTTATATTTTTGTTTTTGTGTAGCCATTCTTTTGCATCGCACCATTTCTGGCCCTATCTCAGGGACTTTTTAGCCTTAAAACTTCCCAAGGGCCCGACTGTATCATTTTTAAAAAACACAGCCCCTCACCTACAATAGGTATTTCTAACTCTGCCATTATCAGGTTATTCGTCGATTAGAGAAAACCAGCTGCTTTAGCAAACAAACCTCAAAGCACCATGATCAGACATAAACAATAGAGGTTCATTTCTCATTATGGACAGTCCAAACCAAGTGGTAAAGGAGAAGCAGGCATGAAGAGAAGGTTTGTGAACATATAACCTCCCTGGGTTGAGGTGAAGTGTTGCTTCTACTACATCCCATTGGTGAGAACTAGGCATGTGACTCCACGTAGATCTGAGTGGTTAAAGCAGTCCCATAAGAAAGAGAACATAGATATTGATGAGCAAAGCACTTGATTATTTCTTAAAGTTAGTTTCTTAATTTATAAAATGAAAATGACACAGTTATTGTAAAAAAAAGAGCATACAGGAGGTATTTAATAAAAGTTAGTGGATTCTGATTCTCAGCTTATCATAAGCAGTAGAAAATTTTTGTGTCAAAGTCACATTGAAAGGAATAAACAAAGGCTTTTTAGGAGGTCTAAAGTATGGTTAGAAGGAAACATTAAAAAAAAAAAAACTGGGGAAAATAAAAGCAGAATATGAGACCAAAAGGAGAGAAGCTATAGCCAAGAAGAGTGTTGGCACTGACAATTCCCATCATGTCTCTCCTGATGCCTAATCTCAGGGAAGGTTTCGGAATGACAAGCACTTGTTACTCAGAATTCCCATCATGAGTCACAACAAGGTGGAGGCAGAAATCATGTTGGTGCTCGTGTCTTCTACAGGTAATTAAATGAGGGGCCATGTTGAGAACATGCATCAGACCTACAGGAAGACAATCATACTATTATTATTATTATTTTTTACAAGAACAGCAACACATACTAGCAGATCACCATTAATCCTTACCTCCAGCAGAAACAGCTCTGACCCAGTTTCCCACATGAATCATTCTCTTTGAAGGCAGACCCAGCCCACTGCAGACATTTGGGACCTGCTCCCTTCACTCTCCACCTCTCATTTCACCTTTCATCACACTTTATCTTCTCAGCGTCCCCACCTGTTTCGATTTCCCTGCAAAGGCTTAGTCCTCATGCCTGCATGGATTTGCATACACTGTTTTCCCTGTGCCTATAAAGTTATTTAATCTCTTCTTTTGCTCTTTTTCTGTAAGACTAAGCAGAAAAGAAATCTGTTTCAGTGAGCCTTCCATGTTGCATTCTCTTGGTACCTTGTTCTTGTGTTTCTCCTAATATATATCACATGATTTGGTTATTTTCATAATAAATGATGGATTTTATCAGGATAGGCAATTTAGCTTTCTTTCTGATTGCTGTTGTATAGCACACAGTCCACATTCAATACTAAATATCAACTAACATTTATGTAGCTTTTAAATGCATCACTCATTTATTATCTACTAGTGGCCTGGTGCACGAAATTCATGCACATTAAAAGGGAATTAATTGGAGGAAATATTTTAATATTGATATTTGCCCTTTCTCTACAATAGAAGTGTCAGAGATGAAAGAAAATTAGTAAAATGTATATGAAAATCTCCCTCCTGTCAGAGTCTGGGGTGCTCCCTGGGACTCAGAGTCAAGTTCCCGCCCACCCATGTGCACCTTTAAATCATGCGAGATCCAGACCCGGCTGGTTTCACCCTCATCAAGTCCCACTAGGGAAGGGGGCATAGCTGCAGGTCCCACATCAAGGCCCGCCTGGCGGGGGGTGTGACCTCAGGTCCCCAGGCCCAGCGTGATGGCATGACAGCATGACAACCTTTTGCATATTAGCTCTTTATTATATAAGATAGTAACCTATGATGTGGGAACCATAATGAAGACTATCTTTACACATATAATCTATATGTATTATATATTATAAAACTTATGAATCATATTTTTGATAATACACATGAATTATATACAAGATTGGCAGAAGTAGGTTTCTAGTTGTTCATATAAAAATAATACAATAACTAATCATACAAAAATAAACTCTGTGTTTTATATACTCACAATTGTAAATCTATTTTTACCAACCTCTATATTTACATATGTAAGTATATAGTTTACATATAATTATAACTATAATTAAAAAGAAGGAGCTGAGGAAATTTGATAACTGACCACCGAGGAGTATAAAAGTTTAGATTTAAATCTACATTTGTTTGATTACAGAGTCCCAGCTCTTAACCTTGACATAGACTGGACAAATGAATATCAAGAACTCTTTCAATTGCAGTTTCCTCAAAGAAAGAGACATCATGCAATGATTAGTTAACACAATCAATACAATCAGCATGAAGAACATTAGGATAAAACATAATTCTGAGAAGAACTGTTTTCTTGTAGGGATAGGGGTTTCCCATCAGAGCCACCATAGTCAGATTGGTGACCATGGGGGTAGGACTATGGGGGTAGGACTCTCTTGAAATGGATAAAGGAACATTAAGACACCTAGAAATTCATGGGGATTAAGATTCATTTCTGGAACAGGAGAGCTGCCATCATCTTAACAGAATCCTCTCTGTTATGGGATGAATTAGATTCCCTCAAAATTCCTATGTTGAGGACAGACAACAAGATGGCGGCAGAGGTAAAAGCCTAACTGCAGCCGCACTCAACAATTTCAAAAAATACAACTAAAATATAGAGTGGACACTATCCAGAACTACAGGAAAGTTGACTGACTGGAAATTCTACAACTAGAAGGAAAGAGAAAACCAGAAGGAAAACCAGAGGAGCTGTAAAAGCCTGAGGTACGGAGACACGGTGCGCGCGGGGAGAGGACGGAGCCGGAGAGGAGGGGCGGCTGAGTGCCTGGCTGGCGTTCCCCAGCGGGAAGGAGATAAAAGCTCCGGACTGTGCTGAACCCCAACTCCAACTGCACTGAACCCCAGTTCTGGGCGAGACCCTGGGGTCCAGGCTCATACAGAGGGAATCTGGGCTGTAAGGCTGAAGCTCAGCGGAGCGGCGAAAGGCAGAGCCCCGGAGTCGCGCACATTGTGCGCAGAGGAGGGACTGTTCGCTGAGCTGCTGAACTGCCCCAGCGGGAAGGACTCAAAAGCTCAGGACTGTGCTGAGCCCCAGTTCTGACTGCACTGAACCCCAGTCCTGGGCAAGACCCTCGGGCCCCAGCCTCATACAGGGGGAATCTGGGCTGTAAGACAGAAGCTCAGGGGGAACGGCGAAAAGCAGAGCCCCTGAGTCACGCACATTGCGCGCACAGAGGACAGACTGTTGTTTGGGCTGCGAGATCGCCCTAGCGGGAAGGAGACATAAGCTCCGGACTGTGCTTAACCCCACTTCCAACTGCTCTGAACCCCATTGCGGGCTTGTTGGGGGAGAGACTACACTGTCTGGTAGCGGGCGAAGCTCTAGGGTGCCTTTCTCTCAGAGGTGCTTGCAGCGAGTACCAAAGGACACTGAGGTTCACTGAGACTCAGGAACCTCAGAGGGCGGGGCTAACCGGAAGCCAAGGCTGTAGGCTCCACCCAGAAACTCTGCCCCATCCAAGCTGAACTCAGAGAGGCTTTTGCAGGTTTCCAAGTCTAGTGGAATAAGGTTGTCTCCTGGCATAGACACAGCTGATCCTCCCACCCTACCAACTCAGGGAAGCAGCGAAAATGCCGAAACGAGGAAACAGATCACAAACGAAAGAAATGGAGGACAAAAAGCGACTGGATATAGAATTCAAAGCCACGCTTATAAGGTTGTTCAACAATCTCTTAGAAAAGGCCGATAAAATAAATGAGACCTATGAGGATATGATAAGGGATCAACAAGAAATAATGAAGGGTCAACTAGAAATAAAGCATACAATCTCTGAAATAAATAATATTATACAGAGTCCTAAAAACAGATTGGAAGATTGCAAGGATCAAGTCCAAGATTTGGAACACAAAGAGCCAGAGGACACTCCTCCACAGAAGCAAGAAGACAAGAGAATCCAGAAAGTTGAAAATAATGTAAGAAACCTCTGGGACAACTTCAAGCGAACCAACATCAGAATTATGGGCATCCCAGAAGATGACAGAGAGCAAGATACTGAAAACATATAGAAAGAAATAATGACAGAAAACTTCCCCCACCTGGTGAAAGAAATAGACTTACACGTCCAGGAAGCACACAGAACCCCAAACAAAAGGAATCCAAAAAGAACCACACCAAGACACATCATAATTAAAATTCCAAGAGCTAAAGACAAAGAGAGAATATTAAAAGCAGCAAGACAAAAGCAGGTAGTTACCTATAAAGGGACACCCATACGACTGTCAGCTGATTTCTCAACAGAAACCATGCAGGCCAGACGGGAATGGCAAGAAATATTCAAGGTGATGAACAACAAGAACCTACAGCCAAAAATACTCTACCCAGCAAAGTTATCACTCAGAATCGAAGGCCAGATAAAGAGCTTCACAAATAAATTTAAGCTAAAGGAATTCATCACTGCCAAGCCAGAATTATATGAATTGCTAAAAGGGGTTCTTTAGGAAGAGGAAGAAAATAAAGATAAAAATTATAAACAAACACGTAACTATCAACAAGTGAGTCTAAAAACCAAGGGAAGTAAAAATCATGATGAACAATATTAACTGGTGAATATAATAGAATCAGAGGTATGGAAGGGGAGTGGACTGATGATTCTCGGGGGAATGGGGCGGGGTGGGAAGAGACTGAACATAAACTGCACCTATGGTTGAGGACAATGGGGGATGGGGAAAGGGCAGAGAATTGAATGGAAACTTGGTGTAGGGGAGCAATTGGGGGGGGGGTAAATGAGGAACATTTGTAATAATATGAACAATAAAGATTTATTTAAAAAAAAATTCCTATGTTGAAGTCCCTAAACCCCACAATGCAACTGTATTTAGAGATGGGGTCTTTAAAGAGGTGATCATGTTCAAATAATTAGGTGATCCCTAATCCAATCAAATTGTATCCTTACAAGAATAAGAGGTTAGGACACAGGCAGAAGACCACCTAAAGGAATAGGCTGAAGACAGCTATCCAGAAACCAAAGAGAGAGGTCTCAGAAGTGACCAACCTAGTCCACACCTTGATCTCAGACATCCAGCCTCTAGAACTGTGAGAAAATAAACTTCTATTGTTGTTACTCTGGGATCTATGGATAGAGTTCAGAAAATCTTTAAACTTCCCTCTTTAATGGAGAAAATGAAAATAAATCTTTATATTCACTGAGCTCTGACCAACATTTGGCAATTGTCAAGTTGGATAGCACATCATAGTGGCAAAGCAACACCTGTGGCTGCTATCATGGCTCTTTTCATATTACTCCACAGACATGCAGATATTCCCATGTAACTTTATGTCCACTACTCTGAAATTGTTGTCTTTATTAGACTTAACATCAGAAATTATTTCATAAAGCATTTATAGTAATACATCAAAAACTTATTTTTACATAAATACTTACTCATGATATCTTAATAAAATTGGCTGCTTTTGTAATTTTAAGTATTTTATCAAATTCATTTAAACCTATTATCTAGAGAGGGGTATTTGGGCTCTACCAGACTGACCAAAGCTTAGGAGCCTATTCAGTGATTATTTCCTCCCCTTGTTCCATCAAACCAGGTGGTTGTAACTGATTCCCTCTCACGGGCCTGAGGACCCTCACTTGTCGTTTCTCTATACTTCACCACACCAT
This sequence comes from Vespertilio murinus, assembly GCA_963924515.1. Classification (NCBI taxonomy): domain Eukaryota; kingdom Metazoa; phylum Chordata; class Mammalia; order Chiroptera; family Vespertilionidae; genus Vespertilio; species Vespertilio murinus. Next base: position 5,758,322 of record OZ004704.1, on the reverse strand, counting down.
TGTAAGTAGCCCCTTTATTAAACCCTCCTTCAATTGTCCTGAGCTCTGTGTGCTGTCTTTGTTCTGCTGGGATGCTGACTGATACACCTTGTAAAGGACTTTGGCTTCCTAGTTAAGAGTAGCTGTGGCACCTTGGACAGGTGACTGCTTTCTCTGAGCTTGTTTTTCTTATGTGTAAAATGGAGATAATACCCAACCCACTAACATCAAAGCATCCAGGTGATTGTCAAGACAAGTCAATGTTTGAATACTAATTGACATTCTAAAAACATTGCACAAGCCCTGCCCTTTATGTATCAGCTATTTCCCCCTTTCTTCCACCTGTTCTGCTTGACCAGCAGGTTGGCAGGACTAAAATAAACTGCTACAGCCTGAGACAGGGATCGTTCCAGAGAATAATAGCCCTTGTGTTGCTTCCATCATTAAAACTTCACAGCTGAGGCAGGAGGCAGGGAGAAAATATTATTTTTAGTCTCTCCCTCTGTAATTTTTGAAGCTAGTCTAGACGAAGTAAGTTCTCCTTCAAAAGCCAAGAACAATATCTCTTAAACAGGGATAAAATATAGGCACCAGTTCTAAGAATATTTTAAAAACTGGTGATTTCCCTGTGTTGTTCAATTATTTCAATTGTGATATTACTTAAGTGTGTACAATAAATTGGATATGTACCCTTATGTTTATAGTTCTTGTACAGCTATGAATCAAAAACAAATTTGCAAATAAAATGCCAGAGATGCTATTAAGATGATAAACTGAGCATATGCTACCATGTCCTTTTCTTACCCCAAATATGTAGAATAAAATGAACCATAACAGTGTTATAAAGCAAGAAGGGTGACTCCCTGTAGACCAGAAATTATAAAGAATTCCTGAAAGGCTTGAGGCAGATGGGATATGAATAATTAATGAAGCTGTGGCCCTAAACACACCCAGGAGAGGTCTGCTTTCAGTGGGGAGTGGCTTCAGATGCTCTGTGTAAGTGCTAAGGATGGGATACTGAACCAGAAAGGACCTCTAACAAGCTCTACACCGTCAATGTGACTTCTACAATATCATACTTGGAGATACCAGATGGCTTTTCTCCTCTTCTCACCACTACCATATAGGACAGACTCATGAGGGTAGCATCAGGAGGGTGTGTCCTCAGACAGAAGTAGTAAACAGAGGCATTAGACCTGAGAGGCTAAATCGCTCCCTGGGGTTCTCTGTAACCAGAAGACTAGCTACTGACCATTCCAGCTAGCAGTACATCTACCTCTGGTTTATCTTCAGGGACAACAGACAGTATATTCCAACTCTCATTTGGCAAACAGAAAGTCAAAGATATGAAAGTCAGTTCCAAAACAAGACTCATCCAACATTTAAGAAAGTCCAGCTAATAAAACAAAATCAGCAGACTCAACCAACACAAGTTCTGATAACTAAAGCCATTAAATGAACACATAAAATATACAAAGATGAGGGAGAAATATGCATTCCAATAAAGAGATTCAACTAGAAATCTTAGACCGGTCGCTCCTGTGGTTCAATTAATAAAAAGAAAATTAATAAAAGGAAAAATTAATAGATGTACAGTAAAATGCATAGAACTGGGAAGAGAATATGTAGTTGGAAGATCTATAATTGAGAAATTTTCTCGGAACACAAAATTAAATGGCAAAGAAAAATTAAGAAACAGGAAGTTCTAAGAGAGATCTGGAAGAAAAGAATACAGAGAACAGATAGAAATAAATAGTTTAAAAATAATAGAAGAAACATCAAATTTGATGAAGACATGCATTTCAGAATAAAAGGGATTACTAAGTATTGGACAGGAGGCATATAAAATAATCCACATCTACCAATGTTGTAGAAAAATTGCAGACCACCAAAGATAAAGAGAAAATCTAAAAACCTTACAGAAAAAGGAAAGAAAAAGCTTCTTTACAAAAGAACAAGAATAAGATTGGCATAAGTCTTCTCCTTAACAACACTGGATGCAAGAAGAAGATATAACTGCCATAAACATTCTATACCCAACCAAAAAAACCACTGTTCAATTCAAATGGGAGGACATTTTTTTAACCATTTAAGAAATAATTTCTAGAAATTATATTTGGCAAAACAGAACAAACTAAATTCAAAAGACAGATGTGGGATAAAAGGAGAAAAGAGGGAAAAACACACACACAGTAAAATTTATATATATATATATATAAAAGCCTAAGTAACCCTTATGATCAAACAACCAGAACAACCAGTCGACCAGTCACTATGATGCACACTGATCACCAGGAGGCAGAAGCTCAATGCAGGAGCTTCCCCCTGGTGGTCAGTGTGCTCCCACAGCCAACCTCATGCACCCCCTTCCCCCCACCCTGTTGGCCACCTGATAGGCCTCAATGGCCAGCCAGGCCAAGGGACCCTACCTGTACATGAATTCGTGCACTGGGTCTTTAGTATATTAAAAAAAATAAATGTTTTAATCATTAAAATGTCTGATAAGTAAAGCTCTGATGATCTCAATGTAGTATCTGAAAATAGACCAAGGAAATGTAGGAATTTAAAATTTGGATGAGCTGTGTCCTATTTGGGAAGAAGCTGGAGATACCAATGAATTCTAAATATTGATTTTTAAAAAATCTCACTAAGAATAAACATGTGAGTTGGGAACTGTCAACTCCCACATGGTACAAAGGACACACTCAGGAGGGTAGCATCAGGAGGGTGTGTCCTGATTTGACAATGTGCTAAGACATTTGACCAGATTTTAGTCTGGTTTCTACTTACACTAGGTGTGTCCCTAAAGGTGACCCCAGCTCCTGGGCTGAGTCTTTGCTCAAAAAAACACAACACTGCCAAACCACAAGTACATTGTCTCAACTGAAGTTGCCAAAGCATTTCCAGTAATTCTTTCCTTATGCCCCTGTTGTAATATTCCATTTCTCTACAGCTCCTTAATCCCTTGATTTCCTATCTGCTCTTCCTTTAAAACCTTGGTCACATTTGTATTTTATTTTATTTTACTTTTCAATCACTGTTGACATATAATATTATATTAGTACTGGATATAAAACATAGTGATTAGACATTTATATACCTTACTAGTAGCCCTGCACACAAAAATGTGCACCAGTAGCTCTCTGAATGGCCTGGCCACTCCTCGCCCACTGCCCAGAGGCTCTCCGTGACCCAGAGGCCCATCTGCTGCTGGGCACAGAACGCTTGCCTCGTTGCCATGGTGACAAAGCAAGTATTCTGCCAGGTCACCCCCCAGAGACTGGGGGACTCCGGTGGAGCTGAGAGAACTGGGCACTGCCATCTTGTGGCTATGGGCATCTCCATCTTTGCGACAGCCTGACAGTTAATTTGCATATTACCCTTTTATTAGATAGGATGAAATTATCACCCTGATAAGTCTAATACCATCTTGTACCACACATAGTTATTATAACAGTATTGACTATACTCTCTATGATATACTTCACATCCCTGTCAGTCACCTTTGTCTTAGAGTTGAGTTCAGTCTATTAGATTGGAGACTCTCCTTTACTGCAGTAGTGTAAGTAAAATATGCCTGATTGCCTTTAACAAGAGCCCCGCTCTGATTTTCCTTGACAGTGCTGAACATTTTTAGATAAGAATTAGAATAGAAAAAGTAAAATGTATAGTCTCTGAGTCTGAGGAGGCCTCAAAGAAGGTCTCTTTGAGGAGAAGACATTTAAGCCAAAAGCTTACGAGTGAAGATGGGGCAAGTTGACAAAAGCTGGGGAAAGGGTGTTTTAGGCAGAGGTCATAGCAAATGCAAAGGCCCTGGATTGGAAAAGGTGCTTAGCAATTTGGAGCAACAAATAGGAGATAAATGTGTAAAAAGTGAAAACCAAGCAGGAGGAAGAATGGTTTGAGGTGAGGTTAGTGAGAGAGGCAGAGTGACTTATAGATCACTGGGCTCCTTAATTTGGGGGGCACCCACATTTCAACCTAGAGTTCTGCCATAATTCTGAATAATTTATAATTCCGTCGTGTCCTTGTCTCTCTCTCTAGGCAGGAAGGCAAGGGCTATGTATCATCATTATTTTCCCAGCATTTCACATAATAGCCAGTTCATGGCAATTGCTGGATAAATGGATGGTTGTCAGTTACTATTTTTTTGTCTCTGCCCCACAAAGTCTGTAATCCTGCCAGATTTAAGAGTTAAAAAGAGAGAAAAGCAGCAGATGTCTTCTTAAGTTGTTCAAAGAATCCTAAGGCAGTTTACAAAGAAAGCCTATAGCTATAGGCAAGTCCTCAGTCAAAGGTCCAGCTCTTAACTCCCCAACACTTGTCTCTGACCCTTCTAACTCTCTCACTCCCAGATTCACTTTAACAATCTGAGAGCTTAGACCCAAGAAACTAAAAAGCAGGCTCCTGAGTTTAAAATACTGAGTGGGCTTCTTGGGATGTATGCATTTTCACTGCTCATTGTCCCACTGGGATTATCCTGCCAAAATGAAAGGTTGACTCATAAAGACCTACAGCTTTTAACAAAGAATCAATTAGGTGCCTCCAAGCCAGAGTGGATAATGGGCAGCAGTCAACTGGCCCTTCCACCTAAGAGAGGTTTTACGAAGGACTCTCTGTCCCCTTGAATCAAACACAACAAACTTAGCAATCCATTGGGTTAATAATATTCTCTTGGAAGTTAGCAATCCAATGGTTAATAATCTCTTGGAAGAAAGAAGCACTAGTAAAAGTGTCTTGCTACTTTTATTTTGAGAGAGAGCACTCAGGTTGTATTGTTGACTGGATTCCCCTGACAAGGGGCTGCAGGAATAACCCTGTCGTCCCCCCCCCCATTAAGGACATGAACTTATTCTTTGAAAACCAAGGCTTTCCATTATTTCTCCAGGAAACACTTAAAGGTGCTTGACCAACATGACTTTGACCACCTACCAACCTACTTTCCAATGACCACTTTTGGAGCCATCTCAGCCATCCTCAGCTTCCGAGACCAGCCAACACCCTTTTTTTAATCTGAATTTCTTATTGCAGAGCATCCATGAGCTCCCAAATTCATCAATATCACGCTGAGGTGGAGGCTGCTTTCACAAGGTGTCACATACAGGTGTTCTGGGTGTAGTTTTCACTTTGATCTGAAATTTGAGCTGTTTTCCTGGCTTGGGAACAAAGAGAGTTATGTACTTGGTTTTACAATCTGTGTGGGCAGCTAATATCCTGTTTCAGGTTTTACAGTGTGAGGCATTATCTGACCTGTACCCATGTGGCCATTTCCGTGCCACGTTGGGAACCTTCCTTTGCAATTGGAGGGTGGGGAGACGGGACGTATCTTTTTCCTTAGCTCCCCACAAGCTCCACCTCAGCTGGGAAAACCTTGGTAGGTCTGGGTACATCTCAGCACAGAGCCACCAGCCAGGCATGCCTGGGCAACACAGATTAAGCATTTGTGCTTGTCCACCTCCCAGACTGAGCCGGCTGCTTCTCGTACTTTTCCTTATTATCTCAGGAGAAAGAAAGCATCTTTCAGTCACCACGGCTTGTCCTCCACCCTTCACTGCTCCACACAGTCCCAGCACAGAATTCATGGTCAGAAATGAGCCCTGGTGAATCTGGACTCTGAGCTTTTGTCTTGGGGAGGATGGTAATTGCTGGGGAGTTTGTGTTTGCAAAGAACTCAGGATTCCACCAGGTACTCTGGAACTGCAGGATGGAGGTTGTCTCCAGCTGACAAAGTACCTTTCTAGAACATTCAGGTCCATGATGTTTCTCTATTTCAATCAGCTAATCCAAAGGGCATTGTCTACATCTTGGTATGGAAGGTAACTATGGAAGCATAGACTCCTGGAAGGTGCCTCCAGGTGCTGGGTCCCGAAGTTTCCTTGACAGCAACTCCGCAGTCCCCTATTTTGATTTGGGCAAGAGAAATATTGATAAGGTAATAGTTATGTTGACAATTGCCTTGAGGAAAGAAAACCTTGAGTAGTTTCTTAAAATATAAACAAAATATGTGAAAAATCCATCACTTGCTACGCTATTACTTCTCACTGCCAGAAGATGGCGCTGCATAGGCTTTTCTGTTCTTTGCTGACCACAGATACTGTAGGGGAAACCCATGTTGGTAGGTTTATTCCACAGAGAATGGTTTTAGTCTTGGCTTTATTTTTGCTCTCTTTTCCATCTCTTCTCCCTTTCTTTTATTTTTAATCTTTTTGTCACAACTTTATTTTTAGGAAACTAATGGAGACCCAACCCCAGGCCTTTTAATATACATACTGACCACGCCTTAAGTTTGGCTTTGAAAATGAATAACAGAAGCCCTGGCCCTTTCACTAGAGTGTCACTTCCTTGAGTATTCTACTCAGAAAAGTAAAGTTTAATAAAGATAGCATCAGCTATGTGTTTTATTTATTTTTAAAATATTTTTTTTTATTGATTTCAGAGAAGAAGGGAGAGGGATAGATAGAAACATCCAGGATGAGAGAGAATCGTTGACTGGAGAATTGAGCCTGCAACCCAACCGGGAATCAAGCCATGAAATCCTTGTTCATAGGTCAATGCTCAACCACTGAGCCATGCTGGCCAGGATCTCCTATACTTTTTCAGTAGAACTTTATTTAGGCCATGGACAGCTTCAGAAAAAAGGGGGAACACTAACCAATTCTGTGTGTTCTCACTGACTTGGGGACCCTCATTGTCCGGCCACTCCCACCATGGGGGGTAATGTAACCAAAGGAACTGAGTGAAGCCAGGGCCAAGGTGTTTGAAGGAGAGAAGCTGAGATCTTTTGAAGAATGAGCAGGAGGAGGTAGAAAATAGGCAGGAACCAGAGAGAAATGCCATTTTTAAAAGCTTGATAATTTACTGTATTCATCTTCTGAAATGCTGCATTGTGTTTTTTTCTCTGCCAAAGGCCTAATTTTCCCCTCCATTCAATTCCTCTGCCCTAGTTTAAGAAAGAAAAAAGAAAATAATTGATTGGAGTCTAGCTCAGTGATAATTTCCATGACAATATCGAGAGTTTCAGAATAAGGCAGAATTCAACTTGAGCAGAATTATATGGTGGCTCTTGTAAAATCAGCAGCGAGGAGCAGTTTCTGTTAAATTCTAATCTAGTTTCCAATCTGCACAGCACACACACAGAGAACCCTTGTCAGCAGAGGGGAAATCATTGGATGGGTCTGACTGGGTGGCTGGACCAGCCCTTCTCAGACATTTTGGCAGCACGAGGAACTTACACATTTTATGGCAGAATTTAGTTCCAGATTTTATTGCAGGATTTAGGTTCTTAGGCAAATGGTCTGGCTGTGGCTAAATCTTGCTTATCTTGGAACCACACTCAGGCAATAACCGTTTTCTCTGAATGGAAATTGCCAGTTTCCTTTGTTCATTTTTTTTTTTTAAATTTAAGACACGTTGGCGTCTCTTAGTGCTAGTGATATCTTGGATTTGCATAGTTATGTATAAGCTATTCCCTGGCTAGGGCACTTGCCTTGTGTATATTGGTTTGTGGATGAGCTTAGGGAAGGTTCTTTTGGGTTCAGTTCAATACCTGAGTTTTGAGCCATTTTGTGGTTTTCTGGAGAGGTCAGTGGTGTTGCCAAAAATGCTAAACCCTTGGAAGGCCAGGTCTAGTTAAATCCCTGCAAAGCCCAGTGTTCTGCCAGGCACTAAACAATCCAGCCAGAGAGATAAGAGCATCTTCCAGCCGTGAATGTTACAGACATCCCTGTCTCAGCTTTTTGTTCCAACAGATGTAATCAAAGTTGACCAGCTGGCTGATTCACCTTCACCAGACAATTATGGGAAGGACATATACCTTGCTTTGTCATTTATGTTCTCTTCTTATCACAAAGTAGGTGAAGTGTGGGTGTGCTCCAGCTCCTAACCTTTCTGGCTAGACAACTTTAAAAGGCAGTGTAATAGGTAAGTCACCCTGACTGCAACTCCCATCTTGATTTTATTCACTTCCATGAGGCCTTAATGCAAGCCCTTCTCCTCTCCTATAAAATGGGAAAATCTGAGTCAGCACAGTACTTGGCACATAGTAAGAGCCTAATACATGTTAGACATTATCCTCCTTTATCCTTATTAACAGATTAAAAAAATGGGAAAGCTGGGACTTTAGAAGTAATCTATTTTAGTAATTTTCAAATATTTTAAAACCACGGAGAATGTCTTACAGAGTGGAATTGTGGGTAGAAATATAAACCGGTAAAATAGGTCCAAGAGGAATATTTCTAAAGAAGGTATGAAGACTTGGAGGATGGTGGAGCCTACCTCCTTGACCACCTTTCTATGCTCTCTCCCCCAGAACACCTTTGAAAAGGTCTCTAGAATTCTAAGAATCCCAAGATTTATTCTCTGACAACTACTCATCCAACCATATAAAATGCATAGTAGGATGATTGACACTTAGTAAGGACATGCTCTCTATCTCTGTCTCCATCTTCCTCTATTAAGCTTGGGAGCAAGAAGTGAAGCATTAAAATTTAGCAAGGAATAAATATGAAGATATTTAAGTGATTTAGAAGTGATCACTGAACTGAAGATGTTGGACATGCCTTAAAAAGAAGAACAGGAGTGACCGGGATGGCAAATCTGTAGCCTGCTGTTCACTATCACCACAGGTCACAGAGGAGGCTTGGTAGAGAGGATATTCTAGACCAAGCCACACAGGTTCATGATTAAGGAGCTTGGACTCTAAATCCCACTGGGTGATCCCAGTACTGATGGACCTGGGACAGAAAACAAGCATGAGAACTCGGGAGTCTGGCCCATCCCACACTAAGGTGAAGTCAAGGTCAGTCATAACATGAGCCCTTTTCCCTCCATTCTATTCTCCAATCCGGAGCCTCTCCTTGAGTTCTTACCAGACAAATAGTAATAAAAAGGAAGGTAGGGCAAACCCAAGAGCAGTGTTTACCCTAAACACCCAACCCTACAAAAGAAGCCAGTGCCCATATTATGACTGTCAATTGAAATGAGATAGGGGTGAGGGGAGAAGAAGAGGAAGAGGAATGAAGGGAGGGAGGGCAAACAATGTAATTTTATAAAGTTAAGACTAAAACAGGCCTTTTGTTTTCTTACAAAACCTCTCCTGTGCTTAGTGACGTTGCCCAATGATGACCTCGGTGTGAGCAATTCAGAGCCACCATCCTGGCACGGTGACATGGTAAAGTTGGAAGAAGCAAGCTTCGCCTAGCGGATCTTGTCGCCAGTAGGAGCCATAACCCACAGGGGAGAGGAAGCCTGCAGTGTGAAGATACAGAGAATGATGCTGTCGTGTGGACAAGAGGGAAAGTGGAGATGGATGGCAAGGCTGCAGAAGGTGAACAAGATACCCCAGAGTTGAAGAAGAAACGAGATAAAGAAGCATTTGCCAGAGAAGGACCATAGTGCCCTCCCATCGCTGACCCTCACTGGAAGGATGTCTCATATGAGGTCACTGCTGGACACCGTCCAGAACCTTTTGGACCCCAGGCAGAGCTCTCAGGTCCACTGCCCTGACTCTGGCTTTGGGTTGACCCAAGGAAAAATTAAAATGATTCTAATCTGGTGTCCATTGGCCCTGGGCAGTAGAGACGAAGGCCAGTGGACACCAGATTAGAATTCCTAGACATTTTCTTAAGTTACCAGCACCTGTCTTCTGATCTAGGCCCCACAGTGCAGGCCAGGGCACCCACCACCAACCACCCACCGCCCACCACCACAACCACACAGCAGTTTCTAATGTCACGGTATCCACCATTTTGACATTTGCCAGTATTTGGTATTTTTGCTATAAAAAAATGACAATATTTATAATAAAAATAACAAAAAAACTATACTGTTTGAGAATGATTTAGAAACAAAAAGGCCTTTGCAAGTTACTTCGCATATGCTTTTTTCTTATGTTGGCTCAAATGTTCTTCCCAGGTCTGAAGCATCTGGCACTTTGGTCCAGAAGGCAGAGTCCCAGGCTGGGAGTCACAGCCACCCACGCCTTTCTTGTTCTGTGACCTTGGGCGAGTGACAACATTGACCACCATTTTCTCCAGACAAGTGGGGTGGTGATGTGTGTTCTGCATCTTCCCCAGGTTGTGGGTGGAGAGCACTCCAGTGCCTACGCGTACTCACAGGAGGCATGCAACCCTTCATTTGTTTCTCGGTCACAGAAACATGGCTAGCTCTTCCTCTGTTTGCAATTATTCGTGTTCTGTGTTGCAGCCGACCTTCTACCTGAAAGACCACTCTGGGCACATGCCCCAAATAACATCTGAGAGGCTGATAACAGATTCAAGTCAGGCTTTACTAAACATGTCCAGGGCCTTCAAACCATGAAGGTGTGTTTCTTGCTCACATCACATGTTCATCACAGGACTTCGGGGGTCTCATACCTGTAACTGGATATTCAATTGGCAGTGACATATCTCACTTCTGATCACCACTTGGCCAGAACTGACCGCACGGCCTCCTCCAACCTCACAGAGCCAGGAAGTTCCACCATGAAAATCTGGAGACACCCACATGGACCTCTGTTGATCTGTGGAGATGTGGCACTTTGACCCGTAGTCCACCCATCAGACATTCTGGGTAACGAGCATTCATTGAGCACCTGCTGTATATCAGGGACAGTTCCTGCTGTGTACGAAGTCACGACCAGGTTCTCTGCTCTCAGCACGCACAGCGTTGGAATCAAGCACTGGGTATTATGTGAACTTCAGCGGGCCACTTAACCCGCCCGAAGAGAGAGAGGGATTCCTGGGGAGGCCTACTGAACCCCTCATCCTTGTGGGGGAAGAGTTTGTTGCTGGAGCATCAGCTGTGAGGCTGGATGGGGAGGGGCAGCCTGGTGGATGAAGGACCCATTAGGAGACAGTGACAGCATCCAGAGAAGAAACACCTACTACTCTAGGGCAGGTGAAGAGGTAATGGGGGTGGGAGAGGGGGAGAAAGAAAACTTCAGGTTTCAAAATGCAAGGCAGCTCCCAGCTCCCCCAGAAGCAGCAGAGCGGAGAGGGAGCAGCGATAAGCAGCCAGGAGGCCAGACCTCCCCACGTGCTGTATCCAGCTTAGAAGTCAGACTTCTCAGGGTTAAGCCCAGCTCCCCCACTCCATGGCCGCGTTGTCCTCTCTTTGCTTCCGTTTCCCCATCTTTAAAATGGAAACGACATTAGACAGCGCATGCCTGGGAGAATGAATGAGTTAATGTGGATAAAGGGCTCTGGACAGGCACTATGGCATCTGGCCAGGGCAGCAGAGGGTGGACCGTGCCTACTGGGTCCGGGGAGGTTCCTGCCACTCCCAGCCAGGCCTGGCCTGCCCTGCCAGCCCAAATGTCAACATGGGCGGCGGTTCCTGTCCGAAGTCCCTGCAGACAAAGGCCGCTTTGCACCGGGGTGGGGGGACCTGAGCAGTGTCCTCTTCTGGGTGCCTCGCAGAGGCCAGCCTTTCCCGGCTGGCAGGGGGCAGCTCCCAGCAGCGGCGGGTTCTGCTGAGTCACCTGGCCCAGCCTCCCGCTGGGGTCAGCCCCCAGGCGCCTGGAGGCGGAGCCAGCGCGGGGAGCTATTTTTGCAGGAGGGGGAGGAATAGCATTTTATTTAGGGGGATCAAAAAGCCTCCCAAAGAAACAATGGAGGTTTTTTTTACGGGCTGGACGGGCTGTTTGCCAAAGGTTGGCCTGCCAAACCTGCCCCAGGCGCAGGGACTGTTGTCACTGGGCCTTTTGCCATGAATTTGCATCCGTTGAATGGAGCAGGAAGCAGCAGCCAGGAAGGCCTGGGTTCTATCTTATTTTACCGCTCCAGAGGGATGTGCCCTGGTGGAGCTTTTAAAGGTTTTACTTCCGCGGCTGCGCACACCGAGTGGTAATGATCGCTGGCCTTCCTCTTCCTCAAGCACTGGGGGGGTGCCAGGCCCCCCGCAAGCTCTCCAGACATCTCCGACTCCGTCCTTACCAACTTGCGGCCAAGGTTCCCTTCTCATTCCTCTTTCACCCCTGAGGACACGGACTCTCAGAGAGGTTGAGTCACCAGTGTGAGGTCACACAGCGGCAGGTGGGGAAGCAGGCCATCTGACACCGGGGCTCCTGCTCCGGACAGGTGCACCCGGCAGCAGGCCGGGGACACTGATGGGGACCTCGCTGTCAGCCGGTGTGCAAAGTCTGCCCCTGGGTGGTATGACAAAAGCACTTATTCCTGTGACACAGAAGCAGGCATGTCTTCCTTTAAAATAAACAGCAAAAACACAGCACAGCAGCACCACTTTTCTAGGCTGGCCTTGGTCCCGAAGGAGGCGAGGACTCGTCTCACGTATGGGCACACGCATGATTATGACACGAAGGGCCTGTGGGCAGAGACCACAGGGGCGAGGGCACACCCAGCCACACGCTTTGTCCGGTTAGAGCTGCTCTGAGCTGTCTGGGCTGACCTTGTTCTGCAGCAGCGGCGTGACCTTCACTCTGCATGGCCTTGTTTCGTGGGTCGGGACTCGAGTGTGTAGGTTGTAGAAATCGCACAGATTCCAGGCAGGCTTGCTGCGTTTTAAATGCCACTGGCAGGTGGGAACGCCGGCCTTGTTAACTCCCTGTGGGCCAGAAACACCACTCCTGAGCCAGCCAGAGCTTGCCTAAACCAACCGGGAGCCGGAGCTGTTTTGCTTGCTTGCTTGTAACCAAAGATGATAGCAGGGCTTCTTGCTCTTTAAGAGTTTCTAAGAAGGCAGATTGACTCTTTGTAGTTTTTCTAGCTTTAAAAAAAATTTTTTTTTAATTTCTTTATTGCACTGAAACCGGTTTGGCTCAGTGGATAGAGCATCAGCCTGCGGACTGAAAGGTCCCAGGTTCAATTCCGGTCAAGGGCATGTACCTTGGTTGTGGGCATATCTCCAGTAGGGGGTGTGCAAGAAGCAACTGATTGATGATTCTCTCTCGTTGATGTTTCTAACTCTCTATCCCTCTCTCTTTTTCTCTGTAAAGAATCAATAAAATATATTTTTAAAAATAAATAAATTTCTTGGACCTGCATCACCACCATTTGTCCACCAACCAGGTCTGAAATAGCATGGCTGACATGTACACATAAGGAACTGTTTGACATTGAAATTGGGACTCAAAAGAACTGTTGGCCCAGAAAGCAACTCACTACAGACTGATTCATTTGCCTCTCAGCATAAACATTATGGCTTGTCGCAGTTTAGGTTCTTACAAGGGTATTTCTTGGATCACATGACCTCACACATCTAGAGGAAATAATGAACAACATAGACTGGTGAACAAAAACAGACCCAGAGAAAGAGAAGCAGCGATCAGACTCTCAAACCTCAGAGGGAAGGTAGGGGAGGGTGAGGGTGAGGGGAAGAGATCAACCACAGGACTTGTGTGCATGCACATGGGCCTGGCCAGTGGCCATGGACAACAGGAGGGTGGGGGCTTATGTAGGGAGGGGTTTGGGATGGGAATGGGGGGGATGAGGACAATTATATGATACTATAATCAATAAAATAAATAAATTAAAAAATAAATGTCTTTATTGCTTAAGGTATCACACATTTGTTCTCATCCCCCCATTCCCATCCCAAACCCCTCCCCATACATGCCCCGCCCCCTTGTTGTCCATGACCACTGGTTAGGCTCATACACATGCACACAGAGAGACCAATCGGATTGACTCTTTCCGGGGTCCCCTCCCAGCTCCCAGCGCTTGTACTGGCTGCTGAAGTAGAAGCTCTCTCTTCTCTCTTCACTTGGTCACTGTCAAAATTAAAATACCGGGCAAGTAGGTGCTGACGAGGCCTGTCACTACACCAAGTTAATTTCAAAAGAAATAAAAGTAGGTAAATGACCCAGTTCCTGCCTCCTGTGTTATTTCAGGGCCCGCCCTTCCCCCCACAGAGCACTTTGGAGACCCCCAGGAGGAGGATGTCAGCTCCTCTGTAAGCAGGGGGGAGGAGATGGGCTGGCTGGATCAGCTGCTCAGAGTCTGGCACCTGACTGCCATGTGGGCCTCCTATCCGAGTCACTGTCCAGACCGTTCATCTTAAGCCCATGGCTGTGCGCCTTCTCCGGGTGGAGTTTGCTTTTCTGTTGTGCTCAGCACAGCCTTCAAGATCCCTGCCCAGAAATCTGTGTTGGGGAAGGACGTGCTACGTGAATGATGTCCTCCCGGAGTCACCATCTGTGCGTCTTGCTTCCCAAAGCACCGAGGATGTTCGCTGGCACAGATGCCAGGCCAGAGCATGGCACACAAGTGACTGCAGTCGTAAACCAAGTGTGATGACCACACCTGGTGCCCGCTTCGGAGACGGCCTCCGCCCCACGCTGGTGCATGCGTGGCTTTTCTCCTCACACCCAGGCTTTGGTTTGGTTGTCTTCCCTCTCTGGGGTGGGGAGCGAGGTCTGCGGACTCGGGCAGTAATGAAGTCACCATCACGGGGCTGGAAGAATGGGAGCTCTTGTGTGTGCGCAGGAGGCTGCATCCCATGCAAACAATGTGACCCTGAGCAGCTCGCTGTGGCTTGAAGAGCCCATTGTCCCGGGTGTGGGCACCGCCCTGCTGTTGGCACTCCCTGGCTTCGGAAGGCCAGGCCTGGCCACCGGCTCCCTAGTGGTTTTGTGCCACGTGGGAGAATGGAGGGATCCCAAGCTTAGGAAAATACAGGATGAAACAAAGCAGCCACCAGGACTTCGGGAGCAGAATTTCCCAGGCTCCGTCCTCTCTTCCCATGCTGGTCCTGCAGGGGGGTGGGGTGGGGTCCACGTGGTGATGGGGCCGGGGGAGGGGACAGCACCTGCTTAAGTGGAATGGAAACTCTAGGAAGCCATGGACACTCAAAGAGAGGCCAGAAACCCGAGAGTTTGCCAGAGGCCAGGACACTGCGGGGCTGTCAGTGATGGGGAATGCTGGCCTCCGTGTGGAGTGTGGAGTGTGAGGGTGCAGGAGGCAGAGAGGGTCTTGACCTGGGGGGTGAGGGTCGTGCAGGGACAGTGAGCTGGCTCCTTGGCAGTGTTCCCACTCTGTACTCAGCGCTCTCACAGTGAGCCCGCAGTGGGCACTGCAGCCTGGGGCATATGACAGCTCCCAGCTGACCTTCCATGCCATGCCACTGCTATACGGAAATAGTAAAATTGCAGGCAGCAATTAAAGGTTTCAAAGGCCCTTGAGTGTCGTTAGAGTCTTGTCACCGCCTTTATCTGAGCTCCAGGATGAATGGCTCCCAATTGTCTCCTATCAAATTGACGCTCTTATCATAGGCCGGGGCACTCTCTGGTAATTGGCTCCTGCCTAACTAGCTCATCTTTTATTCTGAGACACCTCGTCCTATTGCGCACGCGCCACCTCCAAAGCCTCCTGGCAGCCTGCTCTCTTCAAAGCAATTCCGCCCAACACATGTGCATTGGATTTCTACTCCCGAGCCAGGCCCTGGTGGACGGGGAGGCGGTGGGTGAACGAATCTGATATTCTAGGTGTCACAGGAAGCAGAGGAGAGGAGAAAAGAGCTTGCGTTTTAATTCAAACTCAGGAGCTGAATTATGGTGGGCAAGTTACTTAAACTCTCCCAACTTCCATTCAGGAAGCGTGGGTTTGTAATGTCGAGTTGTCCTAAAAACTGAATGAGATGGTTATTATCTATTAAGCTATCTCTATATGTTACACACACACACACACACACACACACACACACACACACACGTTGATATTTTCCCAGCAGTTCAGACAGAGTCAACAATCTGCAAACGCTTCCTGGGAGAGTGGAGGTGTGAGCCACGTTTTTCCGCTTCTGATAGATGCGAGGGCAAAGGGCAGGTCTGGTGCCAGAACCACATGTACAGAAAGAACCAGGGCGGCGGGGAACAGGCATGTGTGCTCCAGGAATGGCATGCACACCTGGAGCCCCGCTTTCCCAGGGCCTGGGGGCCAATGGCGGAAGAGAGCCTTAGACACAAAGTCGGTAGCCAGTTCAACACCAGTCAAGGCTCCGGCTCCCTTATTCGGCAGGCTGCTCCCAGGATATGCCTCCTCCGTGTTCTCTGTGTCGTGTGATTTCTTCTCTCCTTGTCTATGCAACTCAGACTCACCTTTGACATGCTTCCTTATCCGCTTCTAAGCTGAGGACAGCCCCAGCTGAACCTCTCAGGGCTGGCCAGATGCCACCTGTCACCTTGTCTGTCCCTGGCTTATCAAACCCTCTGGGATGGGAACCTCACAGAGGACTGCCTGGTAAACACATGCCTAGTTCAGTTTGCACCCAGAAGGAGTTTCTTATATTCCGTTGCTTCCCCTGGTAGACTCTCTTTTTAAAAAATATATATATTTTATTGATATTTTACAGAGAGAAAGGGAGAGAGATAGAGAGCTAGAAATGTCGATGAGAGAGAAACATCGACAGGCTGCCTCCTGCACACCCCCTATCGGGGATGTGCCCACAACCAAGGTACATGCCCTTGACCTGAATCGAACCCGGGACCTTTTAGTCCGCAGACCGATGCTCTACCACCGAGCCAAACCGATTTCGGCCGCCTGGTAGACTCTTAATTAGCAGACGGGGCATAGGGCTGGGAGGCCAACTGAGTGATGGAACAGCAGACCCCAGATAGAACTCTGCCACCTTTTTTCTGGTGACCTCAAAGGAGTCATCAGTTCTTTGATCTTAACTTTTTGTATCACAGGTACAAGGGCCACCTGTTTCTGAGGCAGTTCCAAGAACTAGGGAGGAGGCCCAGGGATTTGGGGAGAAGGGCGCAGCCTAAAGGGAACCTTAATTTCCCTAAGCGAGTCCGGGAATGAGTCTGTCTGGTTCGTACAGGCTTGTTTGCTCTGAGGGCACAGAGTCCCTGGCACTTGCACACCCTCCCTCTCCTTCTCTAGTGAGCAAAGCCCCAGATGGGCTTTCTTTCAGCAGCCAGGCATGTTGATGCTAGACCAGCCGTGGGCAAACTACGGCCCACGGGCCGGATCCGGCCGGTTCAGCTGTTCTATCCGGCCCGCAGAACCGAAAGAGCAGAGGGTTCTCTTGCTCTCCCCTCCGCTCCTTCACCAGCAGCCCAAGATGAGAGTGCCAGCATGGTCAGGTTGCTTTTGTTCTGGCGCTCCGGTCCAATTTAAGAACCCATTGTGGCTCTTGATTCAAAGAGTTTGCCCACCCCTGTGCTAGACCTTGGCCCCTTTATCAGGAGGTGGTGTGTGCAGTGGTAACCAGCACAGCCCTGTGGTGACATCACAGAACCCGGGAGGATGGAGCCTGGGCTCAGAGGGATTGGCACCTGCCTCTGTCTCAGTAAGTGACTGATCTGGGATTGAAATGGAAGATCTCCTGACACCAAGTCCATGCTCTTCCTACACCCCCATCAGTGAGATGTCCATTGTGCAAAAACACACAAAATCAAGAGCCTCATGGGAATGAATCTTAAAGACTGGACCTTGCAAGTTTCAAACGTAAAAATTGTGGGGAGGAGGCTAGAGAAAACAGAGAGAGGAGTGGTGAACTTTTGGTGTGGGTGGGAGGGAGAGGTCAGTGTAGAGTTGGAGGTCTGGCATTAAAATGGAGACCACCAGAAGGAGGAAAGAGAGGGACATTGGAGCACAGGCATGGGTTCAAGATTAAGAAGGATTGATCATTGTTCAGTTAATGCTTAGGGAGCAGCCACTGAGTCGGTGCTACATGGAGCACTGACTGTGCACAAAGCTAAATAGGGCTCCTGACTTCAAGAAGGGGCCATCTCTCCAGTTATGGAGGAGAGCACCTGGGCATGATCAGTCTGATCCCAGAAAAAAGGTGCCTGCTGGTCACAGCCACTTAAGGAGTCTACCTTGGCTGCAAAACTTGTTTTCACTTTCCCATGTTCACCTGTCCTCTATGCAGAGTCAGCCTGGCAGGGCTGTTTGATGTCTCCCCATCTCTCTTCTTCCACAGCCCCTTGTCTTTGCATCCCAGGGGGGCTGCCTCAGACCCTAAAGTTCCCTGAATGCTCTCTTTCTCCAACCAGGAGCAGTGATGTTGGATCCTTCAAAACCCTTCAAGTTTTACATCCTTCACATTCTTCTTGGAGGAGCATCCAATGTGCAAACAGATATCTCTTCTGTGAATTTCCACTCTCCCATTATATAACTCCACCAGGCTACTATGCCAAGGCAATCCCATCCAGTTACTTGGTTATATTACAGACCTCTGTTGTGGACTAAAGCAACTCATCTATTGAAGCCCCAACCTCTAATGTGATGGTATTTGGGGATGGTCCTTCTAGAGGTAGTTACAGGAAGTCATGTGGGTGGAGTCCCATGATATACTTAGTACCCTTATAAGAAAAATAAGAATTAGAAGGGTTATAGGAAGTCATGTGAGTGGAGTCCCATGATATATTTAATACCCTTATAAGAAAAGTAAGAATTAGACCAGTACACAGAGAAGGCAGCCATTTATAAGGAGGCTGGCCTTGAACTGACCTTGGAGAATAGAAATCCGTACTACTGGATATGTGATTTGTGCTGGCATCTGGCATATGTTGGCTTTTTCATTTTCAGCTCAAGTCTTCCCGGAAGGGATTATTATCTCCTTGGTCAAGATGAGCACATGGAGGCTCGGGGAAATTGTGCAAATGCGCCAAGGTCACACAGCTAATAAAACACAGAGCTTGGTCTTGAACTCAAGTTTACCTTCAGAGTAAGACATGAGAGGTGCAGGCGAAGTCTCAGGAATAGGAAAGCCCAAGGTCATCCAGATTCAGGTCATCCAGATTTACAGACAAGGTGCCTGTAAAGACAGAAGGATGAGATGAGGGAAAGAAAAGGCAGGTGAGGTCAGGGGCATTCTCCAATATCAGGCCAAGGAACTTGGACTTGTGCCTATGAATATGAGGATGTCATTGCAGGGCTGGGCACAGGGAAGAAAGCTGATGAAGGGGGTGGTAGGAGATCTACATTGTGTTCTAGTTCCTTGTCATTTAGAGTTGAAGGTTTCAATGATGCCATGTCCACAGGAGCAGGGGTGATAGAGAGAAGCTTGGTTCCAGAAACTCCCATCCTTTGTCTAGAATCAACTGCTGCTGTTTGGCAGATCTCCAACTCAAATTTCAGCATCTGCAGGCTCTGCAAACAGCAACGAGGGCTGCCTGGGAGGGAAATGACACCCGTGAGAATCCCTTTAAGAAGCTTCTGCCGCCCCCATGGGTGCCCTGAGTGGCAGACATGCTGTTGAGGGGGAGGAGGGAGCTCATGTCCCAGGAGATTGTGCTCAGGGATGCAAAAATGACTCTTCCACTGTCACAGCTGCTCAGCAATGCAGCCTGGTCTCACCCCTCAGGACTTCGGGTTCAGTCTGTACAACTGGGGGAAAGAGCACCATGTGCTCTAACTGTTCTGATGTTATCAAGTGAGCAAACTGTGGAAAGACCAAAACCATTCTCCAAGCAGCACATTTGCCTTCCTGATTAACTTCTTCCTCCTGCTCTCACCCCAAAGTAGAATCAAGTTCAATACCAGGAACATGAGTGAGGTGCTTGAGTAGGCACTGAATACGCAGGAGTGAGAAAAGTCTGTCCCTAAATATCTCCCTTGTTAACGGAGGAATTCCAGACATGAGCACATATGGTCATGGGCACCCTGAGGTCCCCTGAGTTTCCTCCAGTACTAGTGACGCCTCCATGAGCAAGGCATCGGCTAGTTTCTTTCCTTTGTTATTTTACTTATTGAGGAAGGGAGAGGAAGAAAGAGAGAGAAACATCTATGTGAGAGCAAAGCATTCATCCGCTCCCTCATCCACATCCCACACTGGGGATCAAGACCCAAGATTAAACCCGCAACCTTTTAGTGCATAGTGGCAACCAACCAACGGAGCCACACCAACCTTTGCTATTTTATCTAATCTTTAAAACAATCTTGTCTCAGAGATTTTCAAACCAAGCTCATCAAGAGACACCTGCCCAATGTCACCCAGATACTGAGTGACACAATCAGAATTCTAATCATGGCTCCAAACCCAGAAACCTTTCGTCTACCAACTAGCCTTACAATGAGCAAATGAATACCCCTTCTCTCATACCTGCCTCCCACCCCTCATCCACATGGCCGCTCTATTTCAGACCCCCACCATTTCTTATAGAGATAAATCATATAAGTACCCTGTTCTCTCCTGCTACTTTCTAACCCATTTTTCCTATGGCCACCAAGTGAACCTTCTCTAACACAAATATAATCATGTCATTACTGCTTAAAACTCCAAATTGCTTCTTTTGCTCACAAGAGAAGGTCCATCTTCCTTCTGATCTTACCTTTGCAGACACCTCTCAATGGACGCTCTACACTCTAGCCATACAAACAGGATGACAGATATGCACCCCCGCCCATAACATCTTCCTTGGGTTGGAATTTAATTATTTTAATCTGTCTAGAAAAACCCTACTTGTACCTGTTATAGGAAATCTTTCTGAGTCATCATCTGCCCAGTTAACCAATCCACCCCCTTGACTGCCTACTGTAACTTTTACCATGAGGACGTTGACCTGATGACTAATGATGCCTCTAAAATTAAGTGGGGGCTAAGGGGAGAAGCAATTATCTTCTTATGCTTGGATGTAATTTTGGAAGACCATATCACGGAAGAGGTGGTATTCGAGCTGGATTTTGAAAAAAAGAATTGGACGTATTTAGCTCACGATGCCCTGAATTCTCAGCTGTCACCAAGGAGAATGTCAATATTGAAGCCTGTCAAGTAGGAAGAAGACAAAGCCCTTAAATAAACCATGGACAGTGGTGTCTTTTGTTCTCCAGGTTGGACTGTGGGCTGGTGGCTAGCCTGGAAATGAGCCAGGTGTTCTCAGCACTTTGACATTTTAAGAGATCTAGTGCAAGTAGCAAGTGTGGATGAATCTGATAGTTTCTAAGACTCTTTCCTTCCAGAAATATCAAGTTCCAGTCATCAGGGAGGGGACCATGGACTGTGGATGTTATCATTTCACTGACTAGGGACATCTTTTGTCACCAGTAGAAAACAAACACCAACCTTCTGATTTTGCTTTAAGCAGCCCTGGGACTCTCACAAAACAGTGTTATCTGGGGTATATTTCTCTGGGCAACCAGTAGCAGCTTCCTTGAGCCCTGACTTGGCTAGTCAGAAACAAAGAAGCAATCATTATCTTATCTAATAAAACAGTAATATGCAAATTAATCATCACCCTGCTACACCCACAGGCCATGCCCACAAGCCACATCTGCAAGCCAATCAGGAGTGAATATGCAAATAAACCCAACCAAGATGGCTACCACCACAGAGAGTAGGAGGGAGGCTTGGGTTTCTCCAGCAATGGAGGAAGCCAAGCTTTCTGCCTGTCCTTGCTGGCTTAGGCCTCCACTCAAGGTTTCAAAGTTTCAATGACAGAAGATATATAAATCCAAACAGAAATGGTGGCAGCCACAGAGCTGGAAAGAGCAGGAGGCTAGGGTTGCCCCCAGCAATGGAGAAAGCCAAGCTTTCCACACACCCTGGCTGGGCCAGGTCTCCGCTTAAGGTGATTAAGTTTCAATTATAGAAGATACATAAATCCCAACAGAAATGGCTGCCACCACAGAGCAAGCAGAAGGCTTAGCTCTGTTCAAGGCTACAAAGTTTCACTTGTAGAGGATAAATAAACCCCAGATACCAGGGCCTCTGCTTGGGTCACTAAGGGTGTGGCTGGCCTGCAAACCACCATAGGCCCATCGCCTAGGCTGCCCCACACCCCAAAGTAACCACCACCCTGATCTGGGACACCCTTCAGGGCAAATCAGCCAGCTCCCACTCAGGCACCAGGCCTCTATCCTATCTAATAAAAAAGTAGTATCCAGATTGACCATCACTCCAACACACAAGATGGCTGTCCCCAAGTGGTCAAAGATGGCTGCCCCACTATGGACACAAGATGGCCACTACAAGATGGCCATTAGGGGAAGGCAGTTTGGAGGGAAAAGGCCTGCAAAGGAGGGCAGTTGGGGGTGATCCGGCCAGCAGCAGAGGGTAGTTGGGGGTGATCAAGCCTGCAGGGGAGGGCAATTAAGGGTATCCAAGCTGGCAGAGGAGAGAAGTTAGGGGTGACCAGGCCTGCAGGGAAGGGCAGTTGGGAGGGACACAGGCCTGCAGAGAGGGAAGTTGGGGGGGACCAGGTCTGCAGGGGAGGACAGTTAGGGGTGACCAAGCCTATAGGAGAGGGCAGTTAGAGGCAAACAGGCTAGCAGGGGAGAAGTTAGGCATCAATCAGGCTGGCAGGGGAGTGATTAGGAGGTGATCAGGCTGGCAGACAGAAACGGTTAGAGGCAATCAGAAAGGCAGCCAGGTGAGCAGATGGGAGCCAGCTGTCCTGGATTGTGAGAGGGATGTCCTATGCCAGTGGGATTGGGCCTAAACAGACAGTTGGACATCCCTTGATGGGTCCCAGACTGCAGAGGGTGCAGGGTGGGCTGAGGGGCACCCCCCCCATGCACAAATTTTGTGCACCAGGCATAATATTCTTCACCTTCACACCACACTCTGAATTTTTTAAAATTTTTATTGAATTTATGGAGTGACATTAGTTAATAAAATTAACAGGGTTCAGGTGTACATCCTCTGTATGTTGTATTGTGGTTTTTGCCATTCAAAGTCAAGTATTTATCTTTCATTTACCCTCTTCTATTTCCCCCACCCACCATTCCTTCCTGTAATCACCATACTGTTGACTATGTCTATTTTATTGTTGTTGTTGGTTGTGTTTTTTTTGTGCTTTATCCATCATCTTTTACACTCATCCCTCTAACCTCTCTTCCCTAGGACAACTGTCAGACTGTACTCTGTCTCTATGAGCCTGTTTCTATTTTGTTAGTTACTTTTGTTCATTAGATTCCAGATATAAGTAAAATCATATGGTATTTATCTCTCTCTGACTGGCTTATTTCATTTAGCATAATACCCTCCAAATTTATCCATGCTGTCACAAAATGTAAGATTTCACTCATTTTTACCGCTGAGTAGTATTCCATTGTGTAAATGTGCCACAGCTTTTTTATTCACTCACCTACTGATGGGCACTTGGGCTGCTTCTAAATTTTGATTACTGTAAATAATTCTGCAATGAATATAGGGGCGCATGTAGTCTTTTGAACAATGTTTTGGGTTTCTTTGAATGTATTCCCAGAAATGGAGTTCCTTAGTCATAAGGCAGTTCCATTTTATTTTTTGAGGTAACTCCTTACTGCTTTTCACAGTGGCTGTACCAACCTGCGTTCTCACCAACAGTGCACAAGGGTTCTGTTTTCTCTGAATCCTCTCCAATACTTGTTTATTGATTTACTGATGAAAGCTTTTCTGACCAATGTGAGGTGATATCTAATTGTGATTTTAATTTGCATTTTTGTGATTATTAGTGATAGTGAGCATTTTCAAATGTCTATTGGCTATCTGTATATCCTCTTTGGATAAGTGTCTATTCTGATCCTTTGCCTATTTTTAAATTGGATTGTTGTTGGTTTTTTTAATTTTAAAAAATTTGCGTGGGAGGGGGTATTGAGTTGTATAAGTTCTTATATTTTTTTGGATATTAACCCCTTATTGGATGCATTTTTGACAAATATGTTCTCCTATTCAGTGGGTTGTCTTTTACATCATTTTTTGATGGTATCCTTTGCTGTGCAAAATCTTTTTAGTTTGATGTATTCCCATGTTTATTTTTTTCTTTTCGTTCTTTTGCCTGAGAAGGTATATCAAATATACTAGAAATGTCCAATTTTTTCTTTTAGAATCTTTATGGTTTTGAGTATTACATTAAAATATTTAATCAATGTTGAATTTATTTTTTGTATGGTGTAAGAAGTTCTTTGTTTATTCAAATTTATTTGTGAAGCCATCTGGTCAAGAACTTTTGTTTTTTGGGAGTTTTTAAAAATTATTGCTTCAATTTCTTCTATTTTAATTGGTCTGTTCAGATTTTCTGATTCTTCATAATTCAGTTTTGGAAGATTGTATGTTTCTAGAAATTTATCCATTTTGTTCAGATTGTTCAGTTTTTTGGCATATAGTTATTTGTAATGTTTTCTTTTAATTCTTTGTGTTTCTGTGATGTCAGGTCTTCTCTATCATTCTTTTATTTATTTTTGTATCATCTAAGAGCCTCTGTAAGATGACTCAGAACCATCTCCTTTTTGGTCCTATCTAAGTTCAAGTGTGCCAAACAAGGGCATCCTCATTCTCGGGAATATAATTCTTTATTTCTACGATTCATATTTTAATCTTATTCAACTGATATTTTTATTTCAGTTCCCACCATATACGTCCCACTCCAGTCCCTTAATCTTAGACTGAATGAGCACCGGATGGTGTTGTTTTATGTATTTTGAATATGCATGGTCTACAATTGTATCTTTTGCCCTTAAACACATCTTTATTAAAGACATACATTTTAAAAGCCAACCCCTCTATTCTCTCCTTTTATTTGAAGTGCTTCTGCTCCTTTTAGAATGTGGGTCCTGCTGGAAGGTTATTAATTCCCTGCTGCTGAGGGTGGATTAGGCCATCTGTCATGGATCCTCACCTGATAACGATAATATTAACAACTACCACTATATGACGGGCTTGGTGCTAGCTGGGCAATGGGTAAGAATTTTTTCCCCTGAATTCATTCATTGTTACAATGACCTTGGAGGTTTGGTTTTACTCTTGTTCCCAACTTCAGGTGTGGGA
Source organism: Vespertilio murinus (assembly GCA_963924515.1). Classification (NCBI taxonomy): domain Eukaryota; kingdom Metazoa; phylum Chordata; class Mammalia; order Chiroptera; family Vespertilionidae; genus Vespertilio; species Vespertilio murinus. The sequence goes on along the minus strand of OZ004704.1, from coordinate 5,733,689 downwards.
ACGAGGCCGAGAGGGGCTCAGTGACATATTGAAAGTCAGGGAGGGAGTGACAGAACCCGCCCGCCTCCAAAGCCAAAGGTCAGAGTCCCACACAACATTGTAGCTTGAACTTTTTTTGATATCTATTTTTATTTTTCCTTTTTTTAAAAAAAGATACAACAAATAAAAAAAGAGAAAATAGGATCCGAGAGGCAAAAATACTAGTACATCCTGAAATTGTCCTCACCCCCTTCTTTCGTGCCTCCCAGCAGGGGTGGAATTCAATTTCCTCAGCTAAAGCCATTGAAATGATGTTCAGGAGTCACAATTTGACATGCAGCTGTAGCCACACTCTCCGCGGAAGTCAGGGTGTCAGTTGCCTCGCCTGCTTGCCTGCCGTGGTCTTATTCTGTTCCTCTCCTGTTTGCCTGCAGTGATTTGTCCTTTATAAACCAACCTCATCTGGGAATAGTGTGCATTTGTTAATTACCTTTACAGAGCCAGCAGATGGTGCAGAAAGCACCGCATTGTCTGTGGACTGGAGCCAAAGAAAGAGACAGGGAGAGAGGGATGCGTGTTTATTTGTCTAATTTCTTTGCAAGGAAATGGTGGGTCTAAAAATAAAACCAGTCGTCACTAGGCATTTCAAAATAAAGCACGTTTACACTCACATTACAACGTTTTAAAATAAAATTCTCTTTCATTCCCCAAAGCCGTGGCCATTCAAAGGAGTCTCTGAGGCCAGGAGCAGGCCATGTGGGGACTCAGTGAGGGGGCCATTAGCCTATCTTGCGTGCTTGCCAAGTTTACCTATCAGAGGGAAACAGAACTGACCCATCACTGTCCCAGTCCCGTCCCAGGTATGAAAAGCCACACGGCGAAGTGGACCCCCCACACAGAAGCACTCACTGTGTGCCCCCTCCTTCTTGCCCAACAGTGAAAGGCCAGGCGAATTTCAAGTTAACCAGGGATAACGGCCTTTCTTTCTGAAAATTTGGAAGTAGGACTCGAGAATGTAAGTCTGCACCATCTTCCCTAGAATCGGAGAATATTCCAGGTGGAAGGGCCCCTAAGACCATGCAGCTGAACCCCCTCATTTAAGAGAGTAGGCCACTGGGACCCAAAGCAGGGAAGGGCTTTGCTCCACGTCACCACGTTTATTAGTGACAGAGCCCGATTCAGAAGGGAGGGGCCCGCGTCTGTCACTGTGCGGCCAGGTGAGCAGACGGTGGGGCGGGCCGTGGGCTCCGTGAGCGGTCTTAGAAGCTGCCCGCTGTGAGAGGGAGCTGGTGGTCACGCAGATGGAGGCAGGCAGGCACGTGAGAAATGAGAGCTCACCTGCTGGTATAGCTGCGATTTTCAACCTTTTTCCTTTCATGGCATGTAAACTAATTACTTGACAAAAAAACAAAACAAAACAAAACAAAAACAAACAAAAAAAGAGTGATTACCTACCCTTTTTGCTCCAAAGTGACTTTTTTTAAAAAAAAAATTAAGTGCCTATACTTATGTATAATGATTTCTGGTACCAATAATTAACCAAACGGATGCAACTCTGCTATATGATTTGTATATTTACTAGAGGCCCAGTGCGTGATTGAAATCATGTGAGTAGGTGCCCGCCTCCCACCGTGCAAGGATGCACCTCTCAGACACCCCTCAGACACCCCTCAGGCCACCACGAGCCAGGCCTGATTGGTGCTACAGGCTGGCCGAGACCTGTGCCTGACTTCCGCCCCAGGCATTCCTCCCCCCCCCCCATCTCCCTGTGTCCACTCTGGGGCTGCCCAAGCCGAAACGGGCAGGCCCCCATGTCTCTGTATTCGTCTCCACTCTGGACCTCACCTGCATGCACAACCTTCTCCTGTCTGGTTGCGACCCGTTACAGCATCCTGGCTTAATTTGCATATTACCTCTTTCTATATAGATGGCTCAAGCAAGGAATTCATACCAAATGGCTATTGTGTTGGCTGTAGTCATTTTCTTTTTAAACTTGAAATCTAAGGGACAAGAGGTGAGTGTCCCTGACTGAATAGTCAGGCATTACAAGCTGTAACAGTTCTTCCAGCACACTGGTGTGCCTCAGTACACTGGCTGAAAATTGCTGATCTACAGTGATAAGAGTCCTCAGCCTGGGAAACACGCAAGAAAGATTGTTTGGGGCCTGACTGTAAAGGGCCTTGCCATAAAGAAGATGTGGCATCAACAGATGTAAGTAGGGGATAGTCATAGTTGGACCTGTGCCCAACGTGGTGTGATGTGAGGATAGGCTGGTGGGGGGCAAGGCTGGGACAGGGGTGTCACCTCAAAGACAGATAAGAAGGATCTGATTCATGGGGCCCCTTTGTTCGAGGTCCCTGGTGTAGTCAAACCCAACAATCACGTCTTTGACCTGAGCTTTCTTGGCAGAGTCAAGACCTTTCTTCAGAAACTCTCTTTTCTTTAGCTCCATGACTCCACACTCCTTATTTTCCAACTTCTTCCACAGCCAGTCCTTCTCGGTTGGTTCAGCTTCCTCAGCTGTGTCTGTAAATGGAGGTAAACTCAGGCCTTCTCCTTGGCATCTTCCCCTTCATCATGACTTTTTTCAGGATTTTGAATATTATTTGTGTACCAGTAACTTCAAAATATCTCTCTCCAGTACTCATCCTTGCCTTCGAATTTGCATGCATATAACCAACAGCTTATCGTTTAAAAACCAGATAGGTCTCATGGGTACAGAATTAGATCAATGAGAACTCTTAGTTCATTACACACTATCACAGTGGATCCATAAATTGAACACCCATGAGCCCTCAGGCAGTTCCAGAGCTTGGACCTGGACAGAGCTGGAACTTTTTCAATTGTTTATTTGCTTTTCTTTTTTTTTTTTTTTTTTTTTTTTTTTTTTTTATATATATATATTTTTATTAAGGTATTATCTGTGTACATAGCTTATCATTGCCCCCCCCCCCCATAGATGCCCTCCCTCCCCAGAGTTTTGTGTCCATTGGTTGTTCTTATATGCAAGCATACCAGTCCTTCGGTTGATCTCTTATCTCCCCCAGATCTCCCTACCCCCCCCCCGTCATTTGGCAGTCTGCCTGTTGTTTTACTGTCACTATATCTATCTTTCTGTTCATTCGTTTATAATGTTCTTTAATATCCATAAATGAGTGAGGTCATGTAGTGTTTCTCTTTCATTGACTGGCTTATTTCACTGAGCATGATGCTCTCCAATTCCATCCAGGTTACTGCAAATGATGAGAATTCCTTCCTTTTTATGGCAGCATAGTATTCCATGGTGTAGATGTACCATAGTTTTCTGATCCATTCATCTGCTGACGGGCACCTAGGCTGTTTCCAAGTCCTAGCTATTGTAAATTGTGCTGCTATGAACATAGGGGTGCATATATCCTTTCTGATTGGTCTTTCTAGTTTCTTGGGGTATATTCCTAGTAGTGGGATTACTGGGTCAAATGGGAGTTCCATTTTCAGTTTTTTGAGGAAGCTCCATACTGTTCTCCACAGTGGTTGCACCACCCTGCAATCCCACCAGCAGTGCAGGAGGGTTCCTTTTTCTCCACAACCTCGCCAACATTTGTTGTTTGTTGTTTTGTTGATGTTGGCCATTCTGACAGGTGTGAGATGGTACCGCATTGTTGTTTTGACCTGCATCTCTCGGATAATTAGTGACTTGGAGCATGTTTTCATGTGCCTCTTGGCCTTCC